>NJET01000015.1:122378-226481 GCA_002591415.1 Ophiocordyceps australis | reverse complement strand
ATAGCTATAGTAATTGACCACTGTAATTGCTGCGATTGGCTGCGTTACAAAAAGCTATCTAATAAATTATATATACTTATATTTATATTACTTATTAACTACTTTATTTTATTTTATTTCTTTCGCTTATATATTATACTATGTATTCTTTCTAGACGGGCTATAGTACTTAAAAAACCCTTTACTAAGGTTAAGAAAGGGGTCTAATAAAGGCTTTACTTTCGTTCGCCTTTATCTTACTTCGTTCGATACTCGCTTCGCTTAAAATACTTACTCCATTCGTATAGTCCCGCTAGGCCCTATAGTTATTAAGATATTCTACTTTCAAGTTTATATTTTTCCAACTTTTTTATTTTAGTAAAGTTATTCTACTTGATATATAGCAAACTAAAGGACTAGTGGCCAGCAACGTGTCGGCTTTTCTAAATAAAATATAAATGTCATCCCAGGTTCTAGCAACCAAGCTACTACCCGTAACCAGCGTAACGTGGAGGCGCTTGAAGTGAGTACAGGCGTTGGGATCCTCGCCCGTCGTGGCGGCTCCTGCGATTTAGGGATACTTCTTTCGCAGGCTGCATCCTTCCTTTGACTTTGCATCACACTGGCCGTCGGCAGCAACACCTCGAAGACAGTCAGAACCTCATGTGTTTCAATTTCTTTTTGTTTCTTTCGCTCAATATATTCATGCCTCGTCAGGCTCGGGGTTGTGATCGTCCCATTCAGTAATGCCGCCTTCGGTTCTATGACGCGCTGGAGTATCCGCTCTCTCGGTCCGTATAATGTAGACAAATTCAGGCTTTTCCATGGCGTGAGTAAACTTTGCTCCTGGTGGCGGTTGTGGTGTTGCGCCGACAGGTTGGGGCCATGGCAACAAACACACGACAAAGGAGAGGACCGCAAAGGTCCAGTGTCCGTACAGCATACTGGCTGAAATATGGGAGGCTCTGGCGTAGTACTGGTCGAAAATGGCACAGAAATACGAGGGCTAGTCGAGTAGGCCTTGTACCTCAAGATGAATTCGGCTTCCCTTTGCTCTCTTATACAAACTACAACCTCGTTGGCAGTACACGTCAACCAAGGCTTCTTTTGCAAACCACGCTCATGATACATTCATTACGAAACAAGCCGAGACGTAATTTCATTATGATTGCATTTAACGACATCATGATAGCGCCATTCCTTTAAAGACGGCACTTGTTAATAATATTTTCAAGGATTGCGGCTTTGCCCATGATTCTTATGCAACCCACGTTCTGACTCGACTTTACCCGTTCGTCCCTACTTGTGATAAGCTCTAGAACAAGGACTAGCCGCTGGCCTCGGACATGGCAAATATATAAAGCCAGGGCTCCCTGTTTTCTACTAGGCTAAGGTCTAAGTTTCCCAGGATTCTCCACGCGACAACTGTGGCCGGCATATCCTCTGCACCTAGGCGCGAATCAGACCGCCTAATTTCCGCTATATGGTTAACACGAAGAAACTGATACGCAACGTGTATTAAGGCTTTGTGAGTCCTTGTCAACTGCCGTTTTACTACGGTACGCATCAAGCTACGAGAGTCACATTACGGTTTGGCCCCGTGTTGTAAATCAGCCTGGGTTATTTGTGGCCTTGTTCATATTCGGTCAAGTGGAATGAAGCCGCCATCATTCTTTTATAAAAGATGAAATGCGTCAAGATTGAATTGCTTCCCCTTGAAGAAACAACAAAACTTGCACAGCCCCTGATTTCACTATCAACGGCAGAGCTTTGATGCTTGCAATCAGAACCACTGCGTATTCTAGGATTCTGCCGGCTATCGAGTCTTTTTATCCCAAAATACGAGGTCGCCTGATATTCGCAGACCGACTTTGGCCCTAGCAAGGTCTTTATGCTCGGAAGCGCCTTGGCTGACGCACTGTAAAACTGATACCCTTGGATTATGAAACGCAGTGCATATAAAACTAGGTGACGGTCTTTTACATTGCCTTGGCGCGAATCAACAGTAGATTAGAGTAGCTAGTTCAGTATTTTGACTGGCTTCAGTATCTCTATAGTACGAAATCAAAGGGGTAATTGAAAACGAGCTGTCCTAAGAGGTGGCTTGGCATGCATCAAGGTGTCGAGACATACAATGGCCAACTGTAATAATTGTTGGTCAAGCCGATTACATTACCCATAACCGCGCCATGGTCTCGAATGTGCGCCCCAATGGATAAGAAACTATGAAATCCTTCTGCTGTCCGCGCCTGTCCTTGTATTGCAAGAACAGCCAACTAAACAATATCCACAATTTTCGATGTGATAAGGCATATATTCAGTTCTGTTTGAGATATTGTCGTCTCGATTATCAAGTGTTTTAAGATATTCCCGAAGCGTTTCAATCATTTTAGGACCCGCTAATGGTTTCTGGTTAATTGCTAAAAGGAGACTAATGCACGCTGCCGGCGATTTGTTGACCAGATTTCGATGGTAGCATTTCCAGTTTGAGAACTTCAGTAAGCCTCTCATGTTCGTTGCAAACCTATATAAAGTATAAAATACCCAATACTTGGTGTATATCTTTTGGTTTGCACACCTCATCATGATTAAGTTCCTCAATCAGATCTGAAAACACGATTTATTAGTTATTTGGCAGTATCCAAGGCCGGGAAGTGGTACTATTATGAATCCACATCACTTCAACAATGCTAACCAGAATTACGAGCCGCTGTGGCTCCGCGGAGCAATGGCAAATGGCAAATGGATCATCGTGTGGACTTGAATGCCGGATAAGCGCCCTTCGGCGTTCTCTCAAATTGGGCTCAGAAACCTCCTGGTTGATATCTCGGGGTGCATTTTTGACTTGAGTGGCATTGAACTGATGGCAACAAGGTAATTCTATGCATCTTATAAGTATTACGCCCAAGCTCTACGCAAAGTTATGGATAGTAATGCTTTTATATTAGAAACGACTTATTAAACTAGAGTATTACTATTGCTTATTCCCCGATTTCTATTTAGTACATCCTTGATTAGAGTTCTAATTCAAGACATTTCGTAGCAATACGGAGTGGATACGTAATCGGTTATAGAGCCTCAGTTGCCAACTCCTTCCGCTCATAGTGTTCCACTGCAACAAAACAACGATACTAACAAAGACGGTAAAACCAGATAAAATGCCCATTTTCACGGGGATTTTACTCTACTTTTGCCTATGCATCGTGTGACAGATGCGTGACGCAGATATGCATGGCATGACTACCCGTTTAAAGTTTTTTCTTCCTTTACCAATCTCCTTGTGCGTCGCACAAAAGGGCCAAGTACAACACCAGGGTCCTTGCAGATGCACATGAAATACCGAATTCATCTATTACCCATGCTTTCGTCCGGCTTTTAGCTCGAGTTTATCTTAATGAAGCTATCCAGGGTCATATTAGGGAATTCACAAAGCTTGGAACCCCAGATTGCTTATAGACATGAAGTATTCGTCAGGCATCTTTAGTTAGATAATAGTGGCTTTAACCTGTGTAGTACTGCTATGTTATTACGGCGCCGTATTGCTTTCCTTTCTAACTAGACTCCTAGCTATAAAGCCGGGGATAGGACAAAAGAAGGCATATCAGGGGTCTTGCGCCAATCACGAGCTGATTTTTGTAGGTTACTTTCCTTTAAGCTTTTTCTAATCGCGATATATCGGACATTGGTTATACTATGGGTCTGATTATCCGCCTGAACCCTTTAAGAGGTATTGTTCCAGCTTCAGGAGTCGCTGCTCCTAAATAAGAAATTAAAGCTATTCACATACTCAACTATAGCTATCTCTGGTAAACTCTGGATATCTCTAGCAGACTGGCTGGTGGAACGATTTGACCGGCTGGAAGATCTGGCTAGTTGGCAGGTCTGGCTGGCCGCCAAAGTACTACTTTGCAAAATTAGCGGGGAAGCCTTGCAGGGCCACAGTTGTGTGGTTGGCAAAAAATGTTAAATTGATTAGCACTTTTACAATTCCAGTCCTCGCTTCGACACAAAGTTGCGTCGTGACGGCAGCTCAATATATTTAATCTGGAACCGCTTCGGTACCTCTCTCCATAGAGAAAACACCATTACCAAGCTATTGCCGGCTGTTAGACAGAAAAAGTGATGTACGAGTAATAACATGGTAATATGAACAACCTGAAAACCTATATAAAGATGGCAATTCCTCTGGGCAGAAATTTATCGATGAACAACATGAGCCAGCTTGGAGATTGAAGACCTCTTTTATCTTTGTCGAAATCCTTTACAGATATTGATTACCAAACTGCACCATATCAAAATCATGCCATCCGCCACATCGCTCTCAACTGGGCACGATGAAGTGAAAATCAATGAATCATCAGCAAACATCGCTGGGTGGAAACCAAGCAGGGCCTGGAAATTGGCTCCAAAGCCGATAAGGAACAAAAGCAAAGTCATCTTCAGTATCCTATGCAAGTACCGTCTACCTCAAAAGGATGTCAGTCTAAAGAACTGGTCACGCAATGCTCCGTTTCTGGATCAAATTGCTATATTTGTATCTGCCAATGAGCCAGTCCGGCTTCTTCTACCGGCGTTTCCATTCAAATCTCCGAACCGTACGGATAAAGTACTGGGAGCTCTCCCTGATGCTGGCGAGGAAGTGGCATTAATGCATCTCAACGGCATGGCAGCAGCCATTAAGGATGTTTACGAGCCCGGAGCCAAAGTCCATGTCATATCTGACGGACTAATATATAACGATATTCTCGGGGTTGACGACGAACAAGTCTGGGACTATGGAGAAGCGCTTCGACGGCTTGCGAAAAGAAATCAACTTGACCATTTAGACTTCTTGCGCCAGCATGACTTTATTCGTGTTGACTGCATGTCAAAGGAAGAGTACTTGCGAAATGCTACGAAAATCCGCCGAGAAATCATCAAATACAAGCCACTAAACCTGGATTTTGACACTATAATCGCAACTGACCCTGATTTGGTCCTAACTTATCGCGGGTATATCAGGTTCTTAAAGCTCGACCTTGCCCAAGATTGCACCAATATGACCAAAACACAGAGGGAGAAGCACATCAAAGAGGTTGCGAAGAAGATGATCCTCCGCGGATGGGCATTTCGAGCTGCCATTATGGCCAAATATCCCGGCTACGTTCGCCTTTCCATTCATCCGTCCGCCGCCTACTCCAAGATTTCCGTGTATTTGATCCCTCAGGAAGGCCGGGTGCAAACTCCGTGGCATTCGGCTCTGGTTCGTGCTGTTGATGGAACAATTACTATGTCCCACGCTGCTGAGGTGAGCAACTTGACACATGAACTTATTTTCGAAAATGGTCGACCATCATATTTCCGTGAGAGATCAGACTTGTTCAACTGGCCAGGACTGGATGTGAGCTTCAAATACCTATATCCGACGGGTATATTAATTTCCGCCAGAAGCCCGGATCAATCGTACTCTTTTAGAGACGTGCCAATGCAGAAGATTCGAAGGCTTGCTACGCTATGCTCGCCAGTGGTACTCAGAGGATTCAGGGACACTACAGACGAAGAGGTCTTTACCTATCGGGCTTCTGACTTGGGGGTCCCAGCACCGTGGACGTTTGGTCTTAAGGCTTCGATTAAAAACGCACATGGTGAGAACCCAGATATTGCCAACGCAATTGTCACGAGCAATGAGGCGATGCCCATGCATCAGGACGGCTTCTTCTTCTTGGTTCCAAAGGTACAGCCCGATGGCACAACCACTATGGTGTCTTCGCAGCCTCGGTTCCAATACTTGTCAGCAATCTCTCCGTCAACACCAGGCTCTGGATACACGCTCTTTGCTTCTTCCGCACTCTTATTCAAGAACCTGCCAGCCCCTCATACCGTTGGCGATCTTAAAAAATTAACATGGGACTGTCGACACTCGTGCAACTGGGAACATCATATGAATCATCTCCCCTTGGTCACTTCTCATCCAGACACGGGCAAAGATTGCCTCAGGTTTCTTGAACCTTGGCCGCAATGGAAGACCAAGTTTGCTTATAATAGAGTATCGATTGAAAACGGGCCATGCTGGTATCTTGATTTGCTCACTGATATGTTGTACGACCATCGGGTAACTCTACGGTTTGCGTGGGCGACGGGCGATATTCTCGTGTCAGACAATATTAACATGCTGCACACTCGTACCGCCTTTAGCGATACCGAGCGCCGTGAGCTCTGGCGCATTCACGTCAATTAGGCGTACAGCAGTATTCGATACAGAATTGTCTCACGCACAAAGCCGTGTCGCGCTTAGCATCAAGATGATTGCCGCTGTTTGTGTGACTTTGCTACAATCAGTACTAGATATTTTTATTTGACGAATTTGATATTGAGGAAGATGTCGTCGGATTGCCGCCCAAGCTTCGTTTTTTTTTTGCCTGTTGTTAAATGTTTCTTGGTATATCGTTGATCCCTTTGACATCTTGTAAGGCAAGTAAGCCGTTGTGCTAATCGATCTACTATGCTTTATCTAGTACTTAAACGTAATTGGGCTCTGGCGGGCGACCATGCCAACGTGATATACAGTCTCGCGCTTCAGCGGCTGTGAAGAAGTAGAAAGAAAGGGCGACAATATTGTTATTCTTTGCCTTAACGTGGAGGATGCCACCCGACATTATCGTGGTGGTTTGGGCAGACAAATCGAAGCAGCAGCTTAATAAGCACTCCATTCAACGTTGGGAGCGGTTGAATTTCGGCAGGGTACATCACGTGATGCGGACCATGCAAGTAGATAGGATCCATTGTGAACATTTTTTCTCCCGGTTCTTTCCTTTTGCAACGCGCCCATTAGACAGTGCCGCCATCATGAGCGGGCAGACAAGAGGCTTTTTGCCACTTGGACTAGCACGACGTTGATGGCATGCGATTTCGCGACGCGGAGAGGAACAAGACTAGTGGCTCTATTAAGAACTGCCCGACCAATCTGCGATGCAGAGCCATGGCCTGGGCAGCGTCAGAGGAGCCAGACATTTTTGACAATGTCGTCATGAAATGTAGTGCAGCTGGTCCATGTGACGATGCAGTGTAAAGGGCTAGCCAAGCGGAAGCCATGTCGTTGGAGCGATTGACGGGAACTTGGGGACAGCCAAGGCTGGGCTGACAGCTTCTGCTACATACAGTGCTACGTCGCCTGCTTGACGCATGAGGGGGGCCAAAGTGCCAAGCTGCAGGACCCGAAGTGGCAGACGGAAAGACGGACAGAGGAGCTGAAGAGGGTCGACGAAGCAGGCTCGAAAGCACAGAGGCTAGGAGACAGATTGGGAGAGCGATGCAATGACTCGAGCGAGGCCAAAGCGAGCCAGGGACAACGAGGCAGCATGTGATTTCTCCGCAACAAACACGTGCCAGACGACTTGAACCTGTTGGCCAGGGCTAGAGGCTCTTAGGCCCAGCCCAAGGGCGCCGGCGACGTCGGGCAACAAACAAGTGCGGACAGTGGACAAAGAAGAGTGGACAAGAAGAGTGGACAAGAGTGGACAACAAGTGCGGGCAACAAGTGCCACGCATGTGAAAAAGCGCAGGCTGTCTGGTGACCTGGCAATAGGCGGTGACAGCAGGCAGGACCCCTGTGGCCCCCTGAAGCCAGCCATGCCCCAACAAATTAGACAACAAATTAGGCCCGGCAAAACGTAGCGCCGCCGCCGACGGCCAGAAATAATATCACATGCTTGGCCGGGCCAAGATGGTGAAACGATGCTGCCATATCAACACCCGTCGCCGGGGCTGCTGCCGCCATCAGCTCCTTTCCCCCTTGCTTTTTTGCCACTGCTAGAAGCATCCAACGGCCAAAACTTGTCCCTGCATTCGCCCCCAGCCTGGCTGCCCGTCTCTGCTGCTGTGCTTTGCCCTGCCCTCGCTACACGACGTGCACGCTTCGATGAACTCTCCAGCCCGGAATGACCTGGTCTCTCTCTCGGCAAAACTCCCTCCCTTGACTTGCCATGACCACGAAAAAATACTGCCTTCGCTCAGCAGCGTCACGGCCGACGTGATGCTTGATCAGACTCGACTGCCGCCTCACGCTCTGCATTCAAGCAACTGGCAAACGCTCAGTACCAGTCTCCCCTTGCGCCAGCCTCGTCCCCCTGCCCTCTACCGATCTGATAGCCCGGCCACCATGGATATCGATGCGAGAAGCGTCACTAGTCCCACTCCCGACCGCCAATTCGATGCCGTCAACATTGATGACCCCGACGTTCGACTTGCCGCTGAGGCTTTGGGTGATCTCCGAGCAGGTCCGTCGTTGGCTTTTTTGTCTCTTTGGTCCTCCTGGCTGACTTTATAGACTTTGTCTCGTCGCCCCCAGACAGCGGTTGTATTTCAATGAGCCCGAGGAGCGCACAACCCACACCCCCCGCATCAACCCCCAAGCCCGATCCCCCAGAGCCTCTGCTCGCACTGCTCACCACTTCACATCCCATTGTCGCCAGCACCATTGGCGGCGCCAGTTCAGCCTATGGAGGCGCCAAAAATTTCTCCTCTCGCTTCAAGTCGGGCGCCGAGTACGTTGAGGGCTATCTCACTCCAATTGCCAATACTGTAAACTCTGTCGGTCGTGCCACTGGCGTCGAAGGTGGTGTAAGGTGGTTTCTTGGCAATCGCCGCCAAAACGACTCGGATTCTTCAGGCGGTGTTAAAAAACGGCGCAAGTTTTCCAATACCCGAGACTCGACTATTCAAGGCGCCACAGACCAACTCTGCATGTTGAAGCAGTACTCTCTTGATGACTTTCCCCGCACCCCGCGTCGTCTATCGTCAACAAGCACTGTGGAAACGCTCCCAGCCTATGATGAAGTGCGTTCGCCCGCCTATACAGAGACAGCAGGACCACAAGATGGACCGCGATCTGTCCCATCGTCGGCGCCGTGGCCGTCTCGTTTTATGATGTCTACGTCGGGCCTTAGCGTTTCAATGAGTGCCGAGTCTTTGCGAAGCCTCAAATACTGCTTGCGTTGGTTGCGCTGGACCAATGACCACATGGGTCGCGTAACTGGAAATCTCAAGGCGGCGCTCGAGGAATACGAGAATACAAGCCCATCCGTAACAAATTCGGCAATGGATCAATCATTGTCTCCACAATCGCCCCAGGTTTCCCGTGCCGAACTGGCCAATCGTATCAATTCGCTCAAAGGGGATATCGTCAAGACGCTGCAAGACGCCATCAATACCGTGTCCAAGTACGCTGGTGGCGCTTTGCCCGAAAATGCCCGGGTCCTGGTGCGACGGCACCTGACGAGCCTTCCCCAGCGCTTCAAGCTGGCCACCATGGTTAGCGACGAAGGTGCCAATGTCGACAACGAGTCGGCCTTGTACGAGGGCGCACAAAAGGTGCTTGTGCTAGCCAAGGAGGGGCTGGACATGGTGACACAAATATCAGGAGTCGTTGACGGCACCATTGTCAGTGCTGAGCAGTGGTGCGAGCGCATGGGCAAGAGAAAGTCGAGAGAAGCATCGACTGAGCTGAGCGACAAGATGAGTTGACACGACTTGCAAACATGGCGCAGCAGAGAGAAGCAAGGTTGAGGTAATGGTACGAATTGCAGTGGCAAGAAGCTAGACGGACAATATCCGATGCGGGTGCTACTCTATGTCTGGAGTATGAAGGATGCATTGCAGGTCAAGGAGGGGTTTTCGCAGGTTGCATCTTTGCGATTTCCCTCGTCTCTCCCTTTTTTTTATAATCTTTTTTCTTCTCACAAATGGTTGCTTTTTTTTCTCTTGTCATATTCCACCGATATGACATGGCTTGACGGGAATTGGTTGTTAACTGGTCGATGATATCCTCTGTGTTGTGTCTGGGACATTGTATTTTTTTTTTTAGCTTTCTTCCCCTTTTGTTTACAATATGCCATGCAGCATGTCACTGCCTGAATGGAACATCATTGCCGACATGTGCCAGTAATGGAGGAGATGTGCAGGCTCTCTGCAATTCATTGCCCGTGGGAGCGGGTGCACCTTGCACAAGAGTTGGCTTAGTGGGTTATTCCAGGCGCTGCCATTACTTGCTCCTTTAACGATTCATCTTTTTTATGCGTCTTGATCTTTCCATTTCATCGACTTTTTGATAGCAAAATCTTGGATGCGAGATTAATTCTTCACTCGACTACATTTGCTCTTTATGCTGCTCTTCACTGATGGCTAACGAATGCTGCTCTACCCTTGTTGATACTCGCTTCTCGGCCCATTCCGTCACGTTTACAAATCTTCTTCCTTTATGCACTCTACGACTTTTTCTCTACTCTTGCCTCTTCCAACCTGTTAATAACCTCTACTTGCACTTCTCCAAGCTCCCTCGGTCATTGACTTTTTGGTGGTTTGGCTCTGCACTCGTCCTTGTATAATGCTGCAAGCTACTAATAGCTACCCGAATACTTTGCCCTTGCCTTTATTCGCTATTCGGCTCCTTGACCTGACTCCACACTAGATTTACTTAATGGCCACATTCACTTGAATTCACCATTTACTTGAATTCGCAGATCCGGCTTCTCTAGGCCTTTTATCCGCCTCCACTCTAAGCTCTGCACTTGCCTTGTCCAACTCTGGAATACGCCCTACCTCTGCTTCTCCAAGCATCGTACTCTCACGAGTACTCTACACTTGCCTTCTCGTGTTACTCTCGCCCTGCCAACTCTTCCGCTCCACCACTATAAATTCACAAGTCCTCTTAAACCCTTTGGCTCTGCATCTACCCTTGGACCTTGGTTTTTCCTCTTGCCATATCTCATCTGCCCAGCGTTTATGCACTTGACTCATTTAATCTTTACTTCCTTTCCGAAAAACACCAAAATCGAAGCATCCCCGTCGCTCGCAGCCTTTCTGCAGCAATCATGATTAACTTGCCACGGCCAAAACCAGCAATCATGGTTAACTGGCCACTGCCAAACGAAAAATCTGTCGGCTACGTCGATGAGCTTGTTCAGCAACGGCTCAAATATATATGGCGGACCCAGAGCGCTGGCTGGTCCCACTCGGTGCGCAAAGACTTTTGCAAGCTTCTCCCCAAGGCACACGTGAGCTATTCTGCTCGCTTCCCTTCCTACCATGCGATTGTCAAGCGACACACGCCGATGACGCCAGCGGCGTATATGATTCTTCAAACTACCTACGGTGTGCGTCAAATGGAAAGAATCAAGTCTTGGGTAGGATTTCGCCAAGATAATGAATGGACAAGGGGATTTAGGGAAGGGGGCGTGCTGCCGGTTGATGACTCGGCGTGGCTCAAGAGCATTCGAGAAGCTAAAGATGACGCGATGCCACGCAAGAGAATCAAGAAGGAAGAGGACGAGGTGGAAGAGGACGAGATGGAAGAGGACGAGGTGGAAGAGGACGAGATGGAAGAGGACGAGATGGAAGAGGACGAGATGCCGCGCAAGAGAATCGAGAAGGAAGAGGACGAGATGCCGTGCAAGAAAATCGAGAAGGAAGAGGACGAGATGCCGCGCAAGAAAATCGAGAAGAGAGAGGACGAGATGCCGCGCAAGAGAATCGAGAAGGAAGAGGACGAGATGCCTCGCAAGAGAATCAAGAAGAAAGAAGACGAGTCCAGCAGCTATGCAAGTCCAGACGCGGGTATAGACAAGCAAGAAGAGGTACCAGATATTGACGACGACAAGGATGAGCAGCAGACAGCTGAAGTCAAGCTACCTACTCCAGTCACAGCACAACTGGAACTTGGAGGTTACGACGCGGGGGCACGACAAACGCTTCATCCTACCCTGCCTGCTTCGGCGCCACCATCCTACAGTGGAACAGCTCGCAAGGACACGGGCGACATTGCCAAGTCGTGCAGTGACAGCAATAATCCACGCCATGCTGAAACCAAGGCCAATGTTGCCATAAAGTCAGAGCCAAACGCAATTTGGAGCCGATTTATTGGACGACGCGCACAAGACGCATATCAGTCTTCGAATCGATTTGGGGCGCTTGAGACCCAGATTGCGGAGTTGAAGCTATTGGTGGGAGCATTGGAGGAAAAGGAGCGCATGCTGGAGGAGAGGACGGCATCCCTGGCGGAACAAAAGGCGATGCTGGATACGTTGCAGCGAAGAGTTCAGATGCTGGCAGAGTACATTGCCCCACAGGAGTAGAGGATTGATTGGATGGGCTGCCAAGATGAACGGGGAAGTTATCTTTGATGGCTGCCATGCTGCAGGGAAGAGGCGACGGGCTTCACGATGGCTTCCCGGTTCGAGGGACGCATGGGTAGCGGCACGGCTCATGGTGGCTGAGGGATAAAGGAAGCGGCAACACGGCTATAAGGATGTGTTGCTTTCCATCCAGGACAACGCTGAAATGACTGGGGAGTACTAGCTGCTTCAAAAAGGAAGGATCCAATGCTACATTGAAGCTGTGATGCTACACTACGACTGCCGTTTCATCGCGAGAAGGTAAATAAAGGGCGCTTTGCTAAAGTTGCTTGATGGCTTCTAGACACTAGTGAACGCGTGATCAAGTTGAAAAAAAAAAGTAATACTACATGATGAAACGGGTCTGGACGATTTCCATTAAAGGTGTGTTAGCTCGTGAGCCAAGGCTAATCGCAATTCTGCAAACTGGTTCCTTTTGAACTTGGCTGGTCTGAATTAGGCAACTGGCTACATGTAAGCGGTACTAGATGGACGAGACATGATGGCTGCCATCGAGTCGCATCAAAAGATAGCAACGAGACCAAGACGGGCGTTTTGATTGGGAGGCCACCTCTTTGGGGCTGCACGTGCTTGAAGCAGACAATAGCGATTTTTGAATCCACAATTTGTCCCGAAAATCATGATTGATGCTGTATTGCATTGTAGCCGCCAATTTTTTTTCCCATTCCATTGGGACGACCAGTGACAATGACTGGCCTGGCCTGCAGCGTTTCATGCATAGCATAGCCCAGCATGTGGTAGTTGCCTATTCTGGCAAATGGCGCCACATGGGCCATGACGAGGGCGCGAAGCCGCAAGGTGATAGCATGATGCAGATGGCGTCAAGGCTTGTGCCTGGCTTTGATAAGGAGCTTGAGCCATGAAAGCTACTCTTTAGCAGACGGGCTAGGCGCATCTACCGAAGCGTGGACGACGCATGTGTGATGGATAACAGAGCTAGGCCTAGCTTACAGCGGTAGGGCGTCACTAGCAAGTCTGTGCGCCAGACGCCATTGCAGACGAGAAATAAGTAGCAGCAGGTCGGGGACATGTAGAGCAGGGGGGAAAGCAGAGTTGAAGCTTGTCATGGGTCCGTCGATTATCAAATGGAGAAAGTGGTATCTAGCCTTGTGACGCACAGACATGGAAGATGGAAGAGCCGAGGCCATGGCAGAGGTACGGATGGATGATGCAATCGGAAAGTGATAATCAGCATTGATAGATATAAGAGCTAGGTAATGTACATGCTCAAGGCTGGGGAACGGGAGAAGAGGGATACGGCTCTCTCGGATCGTGGATACTCGTCTTTGTTTTTGCCTCCCGCTTTTCCTATTATTCGTTTCTTTTGGATATATTTATTTGTCCAGTTCAGCTAGCTCAGCCAAGATGAAGCTGGCTACCTTGTCAGCTCTGCTGGCCACGGCCTGGGCGGGCGAGCAGACAACAATCGCTTTGCAGGGCAACATGGTGAGCCTCATGAGCCTAAAGGAGTCAAACCACGAGCAACAAGAAGCTGCGGGCAAGTTTGCCAAGGACAAGTACAAAGCCATGGGCGCGACTCCATGTGTAAATGGCAGGGCGGGCGAGTATGGCTGCAAGAATGTCGATGTCAAAGCCTTTTTGCCACATCAAGACATGGGCAGCCAAACGAGGGCTGGCAACGACATTTGGGGTAAAGAATAACTGCTGCTTGTATTCTTACAGCCGTGCAAGAGTCGAAAGCTAACTGGCAGGCAGGCTGGACATCAGACGACGGCCGCGAGTTTGCCATTGTGGGCCAGACTGACGGGTCTGCCTTTGTGGAAGTGCTGCGCGACGGCAAGGTCAAGTACGTGGGCCGGCTGCCGACGCAGACGGGAAATGCCATTTGGCGCGACATGAAGGTCATTGACCACCACGTCTACATCGGATCCGAGGCGGAGGACCACGGGCTGCAAATCTTTGACCTGACCAAGCTGCTCGACGTGGGCTCCGAGCCCAAGGTGTTTAGCACCAAGACAGATCTGACGGCGCTCTACACTGGCTTTGGCAGCAGCCACAACATTGTTGCCGACACGGAGACCAAGACAATTTATGCCGTGGGCGCAAGCAAGAACGCGTCGTGTCCCAATTCGAATGGCGGGCTGATTATGCTCAATGTGGCTGATGCAGCAAACCCCAAGCTGCTGGGCTGTGCGGGCGACGACGGCTACGTTCACGATGCGCAGTGCATGGTCTATCGCGGCTACGATAAGCGGTTCAACGAGCACGATATTTGCATCGCCTTTGACGAGACCAAGCTGGCCATTATGGACGTGACCAACAAGACGAGCCCCGTCATTCTGTCGCGCACCTACTACGACGGCTTCAACGACAAGGGCGCATACACCCATCAGGGCTGGACCATTGACGCCGAGATGCGCTACCTGCTGCTAGACGACGAGCTCGACGAGCATATGCGGCGCGACGCCGGCCAGGACACCCACACGACAACCTATATTTTCGACATTTCCGACCTGACCAAGCCGCGCTGGACGGGGCAGTACAAGAGCCCTGTGCGCTCCATTGACCATAATCAGTATGTCCATAATGGCCTTTCATACCAGGCCAATTACGCCTCGGGGCTGCGCGTCGTGGATGTGGCGGGCGTGCCGGCGGATCCCACAGGCAAGAATATGCGCGAGCTGGCGCACTTTGACTGCTATCCCGACGATGATGAGAATCCGCAGCCAGACTTCAACGGCGCGTGGAGCGTCTATCCGTGGTTCAAGTCGGGGACCGTGGTGCTGAATTGCATTGAACGCGGCTTTTTTGCCCTCAAGGTGAATACAGGAAACGGAAACAGGACGGGAAACTATGATGAGCCCTAAAAAAAAAAGAGGGATTAATTTTTGTGTTTGTTCCTTTTGTAATCTCGGGGAGGATTATTCAAGGCTCGGTGTAATGAATGATTGATGCTGGCAATCGCCTGTTGGACAAGTGAGCCGAGGCTTGGTGACTAGACAGAAACGTCATGGCTATTAAAAGACGTTCATCTTTCGTCATAGACTATGAGCTACTCCCATCAGCAACAGCCTCTGCGCTCGATTTGGAGACGGAAGCCCTTGCCACGTCACACCACTTGTCTTTGCCACTGCTTTTTTACGTCTTTTGACGCTCGGCAAAAGAGATATATAGTCGCTCGCTTTGCCTTGGACCCGTTGCACCAGGAAGAAGAATAAAAATAATAAAAAATAAAATAAAGATCCACCAACCACGAGAAAAAAAAATACAAATTCCCCAACATGGGCTATCCAGACACATTTACCGGCTTCTGCGTCGACGGCCCCAAGTCATGGAACAAGTTCCACAAGGCGGAGCTCACGCCCAAGCCCTTTGGCGACCACGACATTGACGTCGAGATTGATGCCTGCGGCGTCTGCGGCTCCGACGTGCACACGCTAACGGGCGGCTGGGGCGAATTCAAGGGCCCTCTATGCGTCGGCCACGAGGTGGTTGGCCGCGCCGTCCGCGTCGGGCCCCATGTCCGCCAAATCAAGCAGGGCGACCGCGTCGGCGTCGGCGCCCAGGTGTGGTCATGTCTCGAGTGCGAAATGTGCAAAGCCAAGCCGCGCACAAACGAAAACTATTGCCCCAAGCTCGTCGACACGTATAACGCGCAGTATCCCGATGGGTCGTGGGCTCACGGCGGTTTCGCCTCGCATATTCGCGCCCACGATTTCTTCACCTTTAAGATTCCCCATGCCCTTGAAACAAGCGTCGTCGCGCCGCTGCTGTGCGCCGGCATCACCACATACTCGCCCCTGGTGCGTGCCGGCGTTGCAAAGGGCTCTCGCGTCGGCATAGTCGGCATCGGCGGCCTGGGTCACCTTGGGCTGCAGTGGGCCGTTGCCCTCGGCGCCGAGACGTATGCCTTTAGCCACTCGCCCTCCAAGGCCGACGACTGTCGCAAGCTGGGCGCCAAGGACGTCATCTTGACCAACCAGCCCGACTGGGCCCAGGCCTGGAAGCTAAAGTTTGACTTTATCCTAAACTGCGCCGACGCCACGGATTCCTTTGACCTTGCCTCGTATCTCGCCTTGCTGCGGCCCGGCGGCGACTTTCACATGGTGGGCTTGCCGGATAAGCCCCTGCCGCAAATCATGGCCCAGACGTTTGCTGCAAACGCGCCAAAACTGACTGCCAGCCACTTGGGGAACCATGTCGAGATGGAGGAGCTGCTGCAGCTGGCCGCCGATAGGGGGATCCGGCCGTGGGTCGAGACGGTGGACATTTCGGAGCAAGGTTGCAAGGAGGTGGTGGAGAGGGTTCGTGAGAACAAGGTGCATTATCGCTTGACCCTAACGGGCTTTGACAAGGCTTTTGCGCGGAAATGAGGCCATGATGCGACGAGGAATAGAGCTAGAAAACGCGTAAATGGGATAAATGATATAATGTTGCACCACTCGACAATGTGTAGTAATGTCAAGGGCCGCGTCAAAATGCCATTAGCTTGTGTGAAATGCCGACGTGACGAAGCTGAATATTCAGGTGTTGACGTGTTTTTTTTTTCAAGGGTGGCGCAGACGGAAAAGGGTTATATAACCTGAGCGACTAGCTTGCGCATGACGTAGTTCCTGTAGCGGAGTGGTTACCGCGTGACTCTTATACGTCCAAGATCCTTTTGGTCGCATGGTGCAATGTCAAGGTCCGGGGTTCGACCCCCCGCGGGAACATTTCTTTTGCCACTCTATGATTTTTTTTGTCAGCCATGACTTGTCTTGGAAATAGGTAAAAACATGACGAAACGAGCAATCTTAAGCAGCGTTGAGAATATGTTTGTTTACTTTTGTCATGATATGTGGCATGTTTCTGTGTCTCTTGAATGCCCGTCGGTGGAGGAGCTTTGGCACTTCTCCAAAGTTTGTTGTCAATCTCATCAACTAAAGATAACTAAGAGAGATGAGCTTGAATACATAAAACGTAATTTGTAGCTTCTATATATACGTTGTATGGCGATTTTTACATGTAGCCTAAACTGACATTTATCTGTATCATGAGCGACCCCTCTCACACCACAACGCCTGGGCATGTGGCAGGTCATTCGAGGACAGTGTCATCCTCTCTGTCCTGCCAAGGGGTACCAATTTGTTCATGTACAATGACAATTTATTTGACTACTTGGCCAGATCATGCCTTCGCCAAGATTAGCTTGATACCCCGTCCAAACTCAATGCAATCTCATGACTGGGCCGTCACACCATCCAGACGCGTGCCATTCCACCTCGAAAAACATTACAAATGATGGGATTATAACGTTGCAAAAGGACATATGTCAGATCAGCGCTGTCGAAGCTGTATATAAAGTGGAGACTTTTCCCAGACAATAAACATGCGCTGCTTTTGCTGCCAGTCTTTTTGGCCGGGAAGAGCCTCGAAATCGAAGCGGAGAAACATGCGAGATATGATTAGACGGATTTCACTAAAAGCCAAGTTTTGCCCCAGACAGTCTCGTGGTCCATAGCTAAAGGGCTTTAGAATGGAAAGATTATCCTTGGAGAAGCGTGAGTCGTATAACGTGTGATGGGAAGGAAGCCATCGTTGAGGGCAAAACATGTCGGCATCGGCAAAGTGCTTCGAGTTGTGAAAGGTTGGGGTGAGATATACTGATATGGATGTCTACAAAGGTTTGATTGTTAGCTCTTGCTGTTCAAGACTAGAGCATGTTGGAATTGGGACATACGCCTTTTGGAATGGGGTATCCGTCAAGTACATCGCCAGGGGATACCCTTGGGGGAACCTCTGGAGCGGGTGGATAGAGGCGCAACGTCTCGTAGATGCAGGCGTTGAGAAAGGACAGGGAGGCGCATCTTCGAAAAGAAACTTCCGACTCGGCGGCAAACTCTGCCTCAATCTCATCACGTAGGAGCTTGTATATTTCTGGATTGTGAGAAAGGTAAAAGATTAGTCCCGACAAGGCGGTTGCTGTGGTATCACTTCCTGCCATGACGAGGAGAAAAGAGTTTGAGTAGAGCTCTCTCTCTGTAATGGGCGAGTCTCCCGGCTGAGGCTCTTGGAGCAAATAGGTAAAGAAGTCGGGGCGGCCGTACTGGCCAAGTTTGCCCAAGCTAATTCTTTCCTTGGCTCGTAGTTTGGCGCCCTTGAAAACACGGCCAAATTTGGCAAAAAAGGGAATATTGGACATGACAAAGTCTGGAATCTCAAACTTTGTATAGGCTGTTAGGATGCGGCGCCACGAGTTTTGGCGAATGGCGTCAAAGGCCACAGAGGCGAGCGGGTGGTACTTTTGCGATTCGAGGCAGCCAAACGAGTGGCCAAATGTCAGGGCGCCGATAACGTCAAAGGTGGTGAAGCGGAACCATTTAACCATGTCCAGGGGCTGGGCGCGTGAGGCGTGCTCACTTAGGCGCGCCATGAGAAGATCGATTTGTTGGGCAATGACGGGTTCCTGGGAGATGATGGCTGCTTCGTTGAAGCCGCGGGCGAGCAGTTTGCGCTGGCTGCGGTGAACATGAGTGGTTGGCGCGCCAATGAGGCTGTGGCGGCCTTCGGGTCCGTAAAATGCGAGTTGTTTGGGGTATTCAGGTTTCCCCGGCCGGTTGGCAAAAATATGAGGCCATGCTAGAGATGGTTCAACAGCGAGGTGGTTGGGGCCGATGCGCACAATGGGACCGTATTTTGCATGGAGTTTGGCAATGCGTGTATTCCATTTGCCTCGAATGCTTTCGTGCCAGAGAAAGGGCACGTAGGAAGCTGCTAACAAGGGAGGACCTGGAACCTTTGCCAAAGGATGAAGCCAGACTCGGTAGATGCAGACACTGATGCGGTAAGTAAGCAGCTGAGATGTCAAAAGAGTCAGCCAATAGACGAAAAAAGGTCGAGAAATCAAGACTTGCCAGCACTGCTGCGACCCAGAGCCAATTCATGTTGACGTGTTATATTCCAAGTGAGGAGCAATAGCCTGAGGTTTTAATTGCTTGTACCTCGTCACACGCGGTGCTGCAGGAATGAAAAAAAAAATCAAGGTAATTACGAGCCCTGTGACACTTTAGCTCGGAGTTCAAGGCATATAACTACTTTTTGGGATTCATCGCCGCTGCACACTGTACTCGGAAGAAGCATCGCTGTTTATCCACGCCGGCTGCTACCCTACATGTGACAGATAATATTGGCCAACTTGGCAAAGGCGACGTGTTTCTTCTATAGCTCTTGAGATCGCTAGTGGCTATACCGGTGAGGAAGGAGAAGAAGGAAAAAGCAATAAAAGTTGGTTGCTACATAATATGCGAGTGCACTATGTACTGTATCGTTGGTATAGTCGTACATGTTTCGTGGCGTTGAGCGCGCACGTCAGAGGTCCACGCCTGGTTCCTATCTATTCGCGAGTGCTTCTACACGCCCTAGCAAGCCTTGTTTTCTCAGCTACAGACGTCGAGAACAATATAAAAGGAGTTTGTGCACTGTATAGACCGCAAGAGTCCCCATCACCCCCACCTTTTGCGCTTGAATGCAGACGAGCCTCCCCTTTTCGTCTCTCGTGGAGTTTAGCACCGCATACGTCGCTTGCTATTGGCATGGATGATGTGAGGAGTGAGACAATATCTTGTAGGAACCTGATTTTAACCCGGATATTAAACCACAATGTTTTATCATACAAGGACATACACTGGCGTGTGCTTTTCCCCTCCCTCCTTTCCCCCTTGTTTCCATTGTTTGTTTTGAGCCAAAGAGACGAGATGCAAAACACGCCAACAGAGGACGAGGTGGCTCCTCGAGACGTTTTGACAAGAGTCCATCAAGGTTCGCCTTGTCAAGATCAAAGAATTCCACTTGCCGTCCTGTGGACTCGCAAAGCGATTCGAAACAGCCCCCTTGCCAAGCATGTATCCGCAGCCAACAAGAGACTTTACGGACCCAAGCATTCTACAAGCAAGACGGCAACTCAAGACGCCATTTATCCTCCGCTGCTTGGGCTGAAGCAACTCGCCGCCACGGCAATGGACAGCGAGCCCTTTAGCGAATGGTCACAAGGCCTGGTGGACATGACGCAAAACAGTCTCAGCATACTTGGAGAGATTATAAAGACGCGAACAGAGCACAAGGCTCAGCTGGAAAAGCCAAAGAGAAGAGTCTGGCCTCAGAGCATCGCGGTGGGAGACGACGCTGCTGGAGCCATGCTGCACCAGGCAGCCTTGGCTAGCAGCCGCTGCACAAAGTCCAAGGTCGGACCCTGTTACTCGCCTGCCTATGTCAAGGTGATGCAAGAGTTTGGTCTGGCCGGCGTGGCGACGAATCCCGTCTTCCTAGGCACGTGGTGGATGTCACTGATGCTCCAAGACTACAACGACTGGCGCCAGGACTATGTCTGCATGCTGGGCTACACGTTTTACTTTGAATACAACATTGACAAACTGCCGAGGAGCAAGCAGTCGTCAGCGTCTGTCATGAAGCAAGTTAGGGCACTGTGGGATATGCCCAACCTGGCTGAGGATCTACGCCTTCGTAGACTACACATGCTGTGCTCCTTTGACTTTTTCGATCTTAAGCGGAGACACGAGGCCGCCTTTAGCGGGCACAAGACGGATGGTGCCACAGCATGGGTGCACGCCAATCGAGACACCTGGCGCGATTTCAAAGCCCTCGACTCGGGGGGCTATGCACATTGGCTTTCCTTTGCACCGGGAGATGCCGGCCGCGACGACATGATGCTTTCGGGCTTGGTAAATGACTGGGTCGACTTGGGGCCTGACCTGCGATACCAGGAATGTAACCAAGCCGTCTTTGCGCTGACGCGCGCCTCGCTAAAGATGCAAGACTTGCTCGAGTGCTACGAGCGGACAGTGTGGATGCTAAATGCGAGTTATGCGACGCCGCGGCGCCACGTTGGCTTCTTGACGAGCATGGCGGCGTGTATGTGGCAGCTGTGCAACCATCGACAAGACGTGTGGCGATATTACGCGCTCGGGCATCAAGTTTGCTTGGCGGCGCAGTCACGGCAGTTGTACAAGGTTGCAAACCTGGCTGAATGCTACGACCGACACTTGAAGCCGAGAGACGTGCCCGAGGCAAGAGTCTTGACTATTCCTCGAAAGGATTATACTTTCAACGTTGATGTCAATGGTGTAGAGCATACGGGCGTGGTGAAGCTTCATGCGACGCTGTGCGAGGGGGTAGAACTGGGCTTGATTCCAAGGTCCATGGTTGACTTTGAAATTATTCTGCCGCTGCTTCTTCGGCGACTAGAGATTGACGCTAATGTGTTTATGAGGTGGATGGATGCTAGGTATTGCAGTCACTTTGCAGATGTTGTGCGATCTGGGCACAAGAGCGGGTTTTGCCGTACATATGGTCAGGCAATTGGCGCGCTCGTCATGGAGCAGTGGTGGTCGGGGCAGTTTTTGGCCATGGGGGTGGGTAGTTTGATTGATGCTCAGCCTGATAGGATTGCCCAAGACCGCGCGCACTAGCAATCAATGCATCATTGCCAGTATGGCTTGCTCTGTTGAGAATCATGAGATAATTAGTGCAATAATGTTTTGATTACGATTCTAGTCTTGCATTTATCTTTTTAAAGCCTCTTGCGAGCCGTGACTCTCCGCCTCCAAAAGGCCATTCCTCCGCCGCATCCTGCAAGTCATTTCATGCAGCTTCTGTGTCTTGAGCTGCTTAAATACCTCCAGATCCGTCAAATCTGGATCCAAAACTCTCTGCGCCTCCTCAATGACAGACACCTGAGCAATGGTGGGCCACGCATTTGACAAGAAGGAATGGCGTGTGCGAGTGAGAAAGAGTCCGCTTGTGATGACGAGGACAGTGATGTGCGCGAAAATAATGGCCATAACAACTGCAAAGCCTGTCCAGCGGACAGGGATATTGTACACTTCCCAGAATTGAACCTCTGCTTTTTGTGTGACGTTGAAAGCACGATATAATTGGTAGTATGCAGAAAGAAAAGATAAAGTAAAAAGCGATTGAAGCATCAAGGCCATGTTACCAGTCCCGTCGAAAACATCCTTGAGCAAATTGATATAAAATCGGGCGTATAAAGAATCCAGATTCAACGAAAATGCTGTGGGATCTTTCAGGCTTGAACCTGCGAAAACCATCGCTGCGAAGTTGGTTTCAAATAGTGTTGGAAACCCATCTTCCGACGAGCTATCAGGGAGCGCAAGTTTTAGCCGGTGGGAAGGCTGGTGTTGGGCTCGATTGCAGTGTGTGCAGTAAAGACTTATTTCACGGCTGGTAAGAAAGCGACTTGTATTAATGTCGAATGGTGGTATCCGTTCCTGGTATCTCGTGTCTGCAGTTATGATGCCCCTGTATATCATGTCATCTTTCTTTTGATAACATACTGTGACGCTTATACGCAATCTTGAGTTGGTATCCACTGATCCATCATATGATTGCCAAATGCCTTGGGAAAAAGAAACCGTATGAGCATCAATGCGACCTGCACCGTAACCATCCAGCCAAGTAAGGTTCCAGACAAAAACTGAAGTCCATGTGACTTCTTTGTCATAATATCTATCCCATAAGCGAGAAAAGCCATTGTATGACTGATTCTTGTCTAAGATGCTGTCATCGGGAGGAGTCCAGTCGAAGTCGTGGAAAGGGCATAGAACTATTTGATCTCTTAAGGTCGTAGCTCTTACGAGACACGAGACATCGCGTTGTTGCATATCCGTGGGAGCCCAGTCGGTAGATATGTTCATCCCAGTCCATACTGCTTTGAATTCAATGTCGGATGAATTGATCTGAAATGTCATGTCTGTTAAATCAGGACGTAAACATATCACTCGTGAGTCGAGTATCGGCATAAATCCTTCGAAGCTCTTCAATCTTTCTCGCTCTATGGGTGCGGCGAACGGCAGAGGAGCTCGGTAGGAGAAGCCAGTGTCTTGAATGTCATCGGTGATAAAAGGCTCCCCAGCCAACTCTGCAAATCTCGGCATCTCGCGCGAGTCCCAATAATTGAAGCTATTCGAGGAAGATGGAAATACAACCAAATCCGAGGCGGGGGGGGCAAAGAGAATGTGTTTATGTTGTAAAGGCGTCTTAATATGTACGTCGTCAAAGTCACTAAGCAAAAGCGTCGACGTGAAATTTGACGCCAAACTAGTGTAAATCGTAAAAAGAACAAGAAGGCCGAATAGCAACAATTTTCGGTCCTTGGGTCCAGCGATAAGCGGCTCGTACAAACTATAAGGACTGCTATTGGCGCTCCGAAGAATGGACAAGGCTGCAAGCTGTCCAAGGTAGACGCCTCGGTTTTCAAGTATAATTGATGCCAGCATGCTTGCCACAACACCAGTGTTTAGTCCCACTGCAACGCGTATAAAAACGGAGCAGATGGTGACGGCTCGTACGGCCCAGCCCTTGGCAACAATGCTGAACCAGTAGCTATTTGGATCTCGCGACACGTTGATTGCGTGGGTACTGTCAATCCAACAACTAGCCAAGAATATTATAGACGCGCTGATAAAGATGGCGCCAATAACGAGAAAGAAGCAGTTCCATGTCCCGATAGCCGCTTTAGGACTCCATTTTTGATTGTGCTCCGGTTTCGACATGCTGGCCTTGATAACATGCATGGAACGAGTAAGATTACTGTTTTTTTAAAGCGATGCAATTGCGCACAGCAGTTCAAAGTAGGGATTTCGTAGGGCAGCTAAATATATGAACCTGCTGCTGGCGGACCCCAAGTCAATGCTACCCCAAGCTTGGGGGCCAGGCTTTTACTTGCCGCCTGTCAGCCTGCATCACGAGGCAGAGCCATTATTCTGCCTCGTGAGATCAGTACATTGGAGGGGGGTTAGTGCGTGGCAATTATAACACCTTTATTGGCTGCTTTCACAGCTTGCAGCCAGCAAGTCGCGAATACGATGTGCGAGACGAGCACAGCAGTCGCCTCCCAATGCAGGCCAACTTGAGGAGGCAACATGTTGCATGGAAAAGCCACCGTCTTTATATTTGGCATAACTTTCCGTTATATCCTGCTTCGGTATCCATTCTCACTGCCCCCTACTTTGGTGTGCACCACAGACCACGTCGGCTTGCGTTTACTCGAAACAGGCATAAAGCTATAAAAGAGGCATGTTTGTGAGTTGTGCAGCTAGAAGTAGCAAAATTCTATTCAAGGCTACAAGAGGAAGAGCTCTAGTCAAGAATCGTTGCGTCGATGATTCAACAACCTATAATGCCACGATATTCCCGACGACTTGCCATCACTCTGCTTCTTCTTAAGCCTTTCAGTCCAAGAGGGCCTTTTAGCATCGAGGAGTTGCACATGGGGATCGAATTCAATTCCAACATGCTCTTTCCCGTCCGATCCTGTATATCGTCCAAAACTCAGCGTTCTTTCCCCTAATGCAGTCTCTTTCCATTCCGTTGTCATTAGTCGACTAGGCGTAATGTATGCAAGCGTAGATGCCAGATCATTTGGCATTCGTGGGAGAACCCGAATCACGTCCCATGGCCAAGTTAGGAAAATAGCTGCAAAGAGGATATCAATGGACAAGACGGCGAGCGCAATAGCAAACGCTCTATTGTCCATGAATATGCGTCTCTCGGTAGCTAATATATAGCCTGTTTCAGAGCTATTAGCTTCAGGAAGATTGAGTTTGTCCTGATCAATTGAGAGAGCCATTGAAAAATATCGCTGAAAGGCTTGCTCAATGGTGGGAACGAGTTTGCTTGGATCTGGAGGTGGCAAGGTGGCGTTTAAAAAGTCTCTCTCTTCCGTCAATGTTAAAATCATGGACGACATTGGGTCGGCACTGCGAGTATCGTTATGCCATATCATGTGTCTTTGACCGAGAACTTGTGTTGTCATCTTGAGCATCAAGTTTGCTGAACTTTCAAGTGTTGGCTCCAGCTGGACATCAGTCACTCGAGTGTACGATTGTACAAGTCCCATTCCATCCACCACCACGTCGAATATTGCCACGTCCAAGGAAGGCTGGCAATGCACTGCGCTGACCTGGAGTTGGCTAATCTCTGATGAAAGTCTTGCCCAACCAGTAGTGAATTCCGGTGTACACGGATATCCTAGACTTTTTCCTGAGGCGTCGTCAGGGCTACATCCTGATTCCAGAGACATTGGAGAACCTTGGTGAAATTTAGGCCTCTGGCCATCATCGGGAATGGATTGAATCGCCCAAAACCAGCCCGTCATCTTGACGGCACCCTCATTACACCAGTTCGCATTTGACCAATCAGTAATGTTGTTACTAAAATCAGTTGGTATTGGAAGGTCGGAAATTGGTTTGCAGTTGGCATGGGCCCCAAAGCCTCGAGTCCTGAGCATGTAATTTCCAGGAGACTGTTCGTCGCCTACACTATAGGGCTGGAAGAAGTATTCTCTTGATAACCAGGGAGACAAGGGTGTCTCTGATGACATGTTGGCGAGTAAATGCTGAAAATGGTGCTGTGAAATGAGCCTGTTTGGGTCATTGGAGCCTAGCCTATCGAAATCTGGGTGTATTGGTGAAAAGACGCGCGGGTATTTCACAATGGTCTCGTTTTCGTTGAGCAAAGCACCAAGACCGATTCCTAGGAGATTGCCCAACAAAGTAACGACACAGACTGCGGCAAGGTTAAAGTGATGTGCTTTGATGGCTCTCCATAGCGCCAGCGGTGGTGGCACAGCCGAGTACGTCGTTTCTATTGTCTTGCTTGGCCGTGCCTTTCCAGCACATAGCTTTTGAAAAGGCTGCAAAGTGCAATAATGCCGGTTGAGCAGGACCCAGAAAGCTTCAAGCAGTGTTGCAAAAATTGTTGGAATGTACTTGGTGATTACTCTCAAAGCCAAACTTTTATTCGATGGCCGAGACAGCCCTACAGACCTGTTAGCATAAACTGACCTTTCTTTCACAGGGAACGACTCGTACCGTTTTGAGCAACTTCACGCATTTTCAGCCCAATCAACGTTGCAATTGAGCCAATCAAGACCAAAACAAGCAGCGTCCCAGCTCTTTGCGTTAATGCAAATGGGCGAATGTCGGCGTTTTCCTTTTTCCCTTTGGCCGAGAGTGAAGAAATGTCTGGACCCTCGCAACCAGACACTCTTTCAAAGTAGATCTCTGCCCCTTGTTGTGGCTGATTTTGTCGGAGCCGAAAAACATGATGCCCTAAAAAGAGACCAAATCTTTTTTCGTCAAGGTTGCTAGCCTCGGAAAATGCTTTGCCCGCGTCAGCAGGGCAGTCAATTCCGCAAAGACGTGAGATGGAGTTTGGGTTCAGGCTCAAGCAGCACTGGGATTTTCGACAAGTGTAGAGCAGTATTAGAGACAAGGCAGCATTTAAAACAAACAGACTCTCCACAAGGGCTGAAAAAACTCTGCTGACTATGATTCCTGCCATTTCCGAGGTGAGTGATGCTGTTTCTTGGTCTATTCCCGTTGTTTGATTGGCCAGTGTTTGCGAAACAGCGAGGGAAAAGAGGAGCTTAAAAGTTTGTTTCAACTCGCGCTCGAGCGTCTCTGGTTCGTAAAAGTCGTGCTCTGAAAAGTTTGGCTTGGAATAAATAAAGGGCGCTGGATATTCCCAAGTGAGAAAGTATTCGCCCGCAGTTGTAAATTGTAGTATTTCATCCGCGTCTTGCTTCACCTTGGAGGCCTGGCCTGCTTTGCCAAACGTTTCATGCGATGCAAGTGTCTCGAACAGCGTCAAGTTGAAGTAGGAGAAGTCGAATGGCACTTGATCAGACACGGGCTTGACCGAGGCATCATAAGGCCTCAATCCATCCGTGCTGACTGTTGCCATGACCTGTTGCTGGTAGTACTGGGCTTGGCAGAACATGGGTGTGTGTGCAAACTCCGTTGTGCCTTGGCCCTGTTCGGCTTTGCTGTCATTGTCATGCTTTCGTTCCCGGCTGAACAAGACTGTGAGTTGGTGCTTCGATTCAGGCGTCCTGAAACATTCAGGGCTTTTCACGGTATCAACACGCTCCTCCCAGTTCCATCGGAATACAAAAGAAGTATTATATGGTTGAGGAAAATACCGACGTCTCAAGACTCGAACGTTGCATCCTTGGGTGTCGGAAAGGAGATATGCCACCTTCCTTCCACCCGACCCCGTAATTTCTGATACATTGGTGGGCCAGCAATTGAGTTGTGCAGAGTATTTGGTGGTCTGGGCCGTCAAGTTTGCATTCTTCTTGGATGTTTCAGATTCCACTGAAAATGGAGCCAAGGCATATTCCGATGTCATGAATGGGGGAAATTGCGTATTGAAGGCTACCGATTTGAATGCCGTAGTGTGGAACCGGCGAACAAGCGTCATCTCCTGAACCTCCAATGGCGAGAAGTAAGACCGAGAAGCCATGTTGACGTTTTTACTCTTGAACACTGTGCCAGGACCCATCATCAAAGACTGAAGAGGCGTTAAAGCGAGCGCTATTATAAGCATTACAGTGCTCGAGAGGCAAACGTTCCAGTGTCTAGGGTAGTGTGTAGTTAGAAATTTGTTTCAACAAGCCAAAGACAACAAAGCATGTAAAAGTAAAGCCCGAGTAAAAGAGATTCAGGAAAGAGCAGCTTGATAAAAGCTTAAAACTCCAGGCTTACTTTTTCCTTGCCGATCTCCAAGGCACAAAGACCATAAAGTCTTGAGGATAGGTAAGAAAGAGCGAGTCTTTTGCCCTGGCTCCTTGTGGCTTGGAAAGCTCAAACCATGGCTGCATCCGCTTCACGTCTTGGTCTATCCAGGACCAAAACAAGTTGTACAATATCGCGATAATTAATGGAGAGAATCTAGACAAAGCCAATGCATAGTCGGGAATCTCCCGTATTGATGGCGATAACGCTAAACCGCCATTGACTCTGCTATACTGTGCCAAACACTCAATGGCCGTGGCAAGCAAAAGGGACAAGATGGCAAAGGAGCCAAGCACAGAGGCCGACATGGATCGTGGCTTCCATCCCAGGCGATCTACATGCCAGCATGTTAGCAGCGCCAAAGGGAAAAAGTCGATCCTACCTTTACATGATGCAGTGGATGAGTTTGACTGACCACAACTTTTTTCCTTGAGCTCCTGGTCAGTACTACTATTTGACGCGCCATGTTGCAATTCACAGTTGATGAGGGGAGACTGAGCAGCATCGCCCAGGTCCTGGTGCTCCGCCGTATTTTGTGCCATGCTGTCGACATGACGAGAAATGTAATATAATCGACTAGAAAGTGCTGGCCCATGCTGAATATAAGCGCCCAAAATCTGAGATTTCTTTTTTCTTTTCATGCAACCTTGCACGTCATAGGTGAGATGGGTAGCACATAGAGTGGCTTACACCTGCACGATGCTGATCAGTACGACAAAAACCAGCATTCTGTGAGCCCCTAAAATAGATTGGGCGCGAAAAAACGGATTGTCTCGCCCAATATAGTTTTTCCGTCCCATGCCCCTAGCTGTAAAGATCTACCTGCCAAAATTCTCGACGCATGTACTAACAATATCCAATGCAAGGTGTGCATGCAGGTGATATTCTATCCAGAAATTGACTCTAGATACCATCTAAGTAGCGCCTGATAATTCGCAGCTTCAGTCAGCACCGTCCTCTTTTCATCTAATGGCTTTTCAGTATAGTCAATGACAAGATTTGATATGACGTGGTCAATGACACACGATGTCAAGAATCGTAGACCGACTGCTTTAACGAAGGATCTAGATCATGTAACCAAACGTTGGTCAATACTTCAGGACATGGAGCCACAGCGGAACTTTTGTTAGAATTCAGCATTCACTGCATGAATATCTCCAAATTTAAAACCGTTCTGGAAAATGTTTTTTCCGAGTCAGCTTGCTTTCATCGATATGCTGTCAGTAAGATGAGCTCCCGTTATCACGCAGCCCCTGGGGGTTATATGCTGTCAACGCCCTGCATTCAGTTATGATCTCGTATCATCCATTTGCCCACGCAGAAAATTTCTGTGCATCTATCCTTAGTATCAAATCAAGCCATGTAAACCCACTACGCTTACTAGATCAACTCCTTTAGAAAACATGCCCTATATGCCGCAATGTCAGAAACCCAAAACTTGACAATCAATCGCTTTCAAGTGTCATGACTACTTACGCTTGGTCAAGAAGCGTACAGTCAAAACCAGGGCAGCATTTCTATAAAGGAGTAGAATTAGTCAACCGTCTACTTCAAGATGACACCCTGGGCAGGACAGGGTTCACATCTTCGGGACCCGGTTTACTTTCAGGCATTGGCTTTTCTTCAGCCTTGGGCTCAGGTGTGGGGTCGGGTTTAACTTCGGGCTTGGGCGCAGGCGTCGCCTCTGTCGTTGGCTGAGGGTTGGGTTCGGGATTTGGTCTGCAAAATATGCTGTATGATGAACAGTCTATTAATCCGTTTAGACCACGCATAGCAGGAGTAGCGACTGTCGAGGTCACAAGCATGCCTATAGCAAGAACAGAAACCTTGATTATCATCTCGGCGCGTGGCAAAGACAAGACGCTTGAAAAGAAAAGAAGAGCAGAAAAAAAAACGAAGGTAGAGAATATATTTTCAGAAACACGTTACAACATTTTTTTTCGTTTCTGCCCTCCAAGGGCGACTTGTTACCGGTTCATATAATGGAAATCCAAGCTATCATTCCATCCATATCGTGCTTCATGTTATTATCCGGGGTCATCTCGTCTATATACCATATTGGCACGTCCATGGTTTCAGAGATCGGAGCTTTCACGGGCCGTATAAAAGAAGCTCGACACAACATAGCTTTCAAGTATCAGAATGGCAAAGTCTGAGCCACAGCGGAATTGGCCAAGATTATGCCGTCGCACAAGTTTACCCTGAGGGAAGCTGCCGCAAGACACTTGGGCTCAGCCACAAATTCCGCAATTGGCAAAGACTTTCCGTTTTTGCTGCCGCATTATGGCGCCATAATCACCCTCGGAAAAAAGGTCAAGACATTCGGCGCATGTAATGCGGCGTCAAGTGAGGTATTTTCAGGCTGCGCTCACTGCTCAAGCGCCTGAATTCCTGGCCTATATCCGCTGTCTGTCGGATGTAAAGGGTGGCTGAGACACCGGCCACGGACGACGCAGTGCTCTGACCAAAACGGAGTAAGTAGTTGTAGTATTACCTCACCGGGCTACGCCCGAAATTAATGCCTCGCAGTTATGCCATGTAGCTTGTTGGTACCTCATTGTGTATCAGATTCCCGATACGTTTTATTAATACCGTTGAATTACCGCGCGGCTCCTCAGCCAATCTTGAGAGTGTCTGACCGGCTGTCAAGTGCCGAGGTTGTATCTGTACCGCCGTCTAGTAAACGTGATTTGCCGCAGGTTGAAAGTCTCTACACCATCTCTTGGCGATGAATCATGTTTGTTCAAGCTCGACGCGCTTGTTTTTGTGCCACGCTCTGATCGTTGTCGTGAATCATATGAACTAACCAAGAGGCACATGGTAAAGTATTATTAGATCGCCATGAACATCACCGCAAAATACAAGGGCAGCAGCTTTCGCTGGCAGCCGTGACCCTTTCAATAACATGCTGTGGTCGCCGTCACGAGACAGTCTATGTCTCGTATCTCTTCTCCGGTATATTTGCTTTCGTGCTGGAAAGAAAGTTTCAGCTAGTACTGAGAAGCCTACTAGCAGGTCGATCAGCATCAGCTATAGCTAGTCGCTGTAATGGAAAGAATTATATTTTTACGAGACAAGCCGTGTCTCGCAACGTTTCGTTAACAACTCATCTTGCTCTGCCGTAGGAAGCTCAAGCTCACGCTCGCTGAAGTACTCGATGAATAGTTGAATAGCAATTTCGACTGCAAGCTAAAGTGAAAAGCATCATAACGAGACACGCCGCGTCTCGCAATATCTATTCAGCATTGTCATTCAATACCTTGGATCAGCTTTGTGGCTTTTCACGAGACAAATGCAGTGAGACGGACAAGGGGATTAGCATAGCACTCTAAGAAAATCATCCCAACAAAGGCCGATGATGCGAGTGATTTATGCTCATTCTATAGGGTATCGTTATTGATTTGCATCATGCAAAGGCGATCATCACCATTGGGGCATCCACTCTAACTTTCTGGGTGTCGCTAATCACAGGTTTCAAGCCTACACATAGCGTCTGATCCACTCAAGTCAAGCAAGATATCTCCGGATGCTGATATTCGAGGCAAGGAGTCGTTGTGCCTTCGGTGATCTGCCCGAAGCTGGAGTTTGAGTAGACTAATGGTGAATCACAGGACGTGCTAGCTTCATTTGGCACTTCTAGACGGAATTGCTCGCAATGATAAATATACAGAGGATCATCCTCATGATTGAGAATTCTAGAAGCACCATTACTTTGCGTTCTTGCATTCAAGTGTTCACTGTCACTCATTACAATTCATGAAGCACTTCAAGGCCTTTGAACAAAGTACATAGCTGTCACTATGCTCTTCTCTACACTCTCTTCAGCTCTAATGCTGTGTTTGGCCTCTGTAGCGTCAGCTCAAAAGGCGTCAATACCGTATCCCATTGTCGGATACCGTGTCAATGGAACAATTCCATTGCGGCGCAATATCAACGATCTACAGAGAGAAGGTGGGCCTCATTGGTATGCATCTTGCCCAATTCCTCTGACTCTTGGCGAAATGATCTCATCTAACAATTACAGGGATCTCTTTATACAAGCTTCTGCGATTATGAGAGATGCAAGCCCTGATGATCCTCTGTCTTTTTTCCAGGTTGCAGGTGCGCAAATATGCTTTATTGGCAAAATCAGCTCAAAGGATGCCCTTGCTAATTTTTAATAGGAATTCATGGCCTCCCTCATGTCGAGTGGAATAATACAGGCGCTAGAGCTCAGAATACGGATAGATGGGCAGGCTACTGTCCCCATGGAGTATGACTTTAACCTCCCTTCTCTGCAGTTCTGCAATGAAGAATGACTGAGCAATATCTAACTCTCCTTACCAGGAGCCACTATTCTTGACATGGCATCGTATCTATGTTTTGCTAAATGAGGTAAATTACATCTTGGAACAAGAAAGGGGGGGAAAAGACCAAGGGACTAACCAGTCAATAGCAAATTTTGGTAGACCACGCCCGCGAAATTGCTGGCAAATATCCGGAATCAAACCGCAACCAGTATCTGCAAGCAGCAGAAACTCTCAGGTACCCCTACTGGGACTGGGCAGACAATAGTGACCTTCCCCCCTCGACTGCTTCACCCAACCTGACCGTCAACGGCCCTCAAGGACAAGAGTCAATCGAAAACCCCCTAGCCGGGTTCAAATTTCCTGCTGAAGCACTCAGCGGCGCGTTTGGAGCTTTTGATCCAAGTCCCATCGGGAGCCGTACCGAGGTGATGCGCTGCGCCTCGCCGGGCACATTTCCTGCTTCGGCAAACTTGCAAATGAAGTCTGAAGACTTTAAGCAGTTGATTGTAAGTGGCGCGTAATCGATGTGTCCATGTTATATGCTAACTTTAAACAAGTACGATGCTTTCCTCTATTCGCGAAACTTTGCCGATTTTGCTTCGGCGCGAGGAGGCGGTCTTAGTATGGAAGAGATTCATAATACGGTCCATACAGAAGCTACCTGTTTTGGGCATTTTGCCAGCCAGCCATTTGCCGCCTTTGACCCAATCTTGTAAGTTGGTTTACCAGTCCATAGTGGCACGACTCAACTAACACAGCGTGTGCCCAAGTACTATGCACCACGTCTCGGTCGATCGCTTCTTTAGTTACTGGGAAATCCTACACCAAGACGAAGCCGAGTTTACAAAAACCTACCAGGGTGGGTCTCGATGGGGGCACCCAGAAGGCAACGATGTTACACCTGCGACTCCGCTGCACCCATTTTTTCGTGAAAACGGAAAACCTCACACGCCGCGGAGCGCGTCGCCAATCAACCGGTTTGGATATACCTATGAAGGTCTCGACTTTGGCCGCCAGTCAACGTTTGAGATGCAAAAAGCCGTTCGACGAATCATGAATGAGAAATATTCGAATAACCGCAATGCACTTCAGAAGCGTGCTGATCCAGAAGGAGCGCGTCCAGTGTTCCTAGCTCGTTTCAAGTATAACGTGGAGGAATTCGAAAGACCGGCTATAATTAAAGTCTTCTTTAACAACGACGAGTGTGGTAGAATTATTGTGCCCGAGGAACCCCATATGGGCATGGTGGGCGGAGCAGTGTCCTTGGAAAAAGTGCTACCTACAACGGGTGGCGCCAACAAGTCTGTTCAGAACATTACCAACTCTGTCCGCGTGGAAATTACTCGTGTAAGTGTTTGGCGTGTTTGGCGAAAAAAAAAAGAAAGAACAAAAAAACAGTGGCATCATGAAGCTGACATGCCCTAGGCAACTGGAGAGAGAATCCCTCTTGCCAAGATACCCAGCATGAAACTTGAAATGGACCACATGATGGAGGTTCCAAACAAGTCTCCCGAAGATTTTCCAGAGCTTCGCGATCGGGAATCGATCCCTGGGCAATTGGCAGAGCATCTCATTGATACACGTCGATAGACAAGGGTAATACCAAAGGGAATTTGCCCATGCCTTTTAGTATAAAAGAGCAAAAAGTTATAGACAGATGGAGGCTAGATTAAAGAAGAAAATGAATATCCAAAATATCATCTCTTATACATGCAAATACTCTCCCCTGCCTCAAATCCAAGCATCGCCCAACTAGAAGCCTTTGAATCCACCAACAACAATGGCTTCGGACCAAAATTCTTCAGAGGGCTCTGGCTCTGGTACTTTGCGCTTTGAAAGAATTCTATCCTTGCTTCTCGGACACTCTTTTGGCCGCATGTTTTCCGGTATGACGGGTCTTAGGTAAGTTGCAATTCGAGACCAGGCCTCGACTGGATCCCCAGGAGTCCAGACACTATCCAGCTGTGGATCAAACCACTGTCCATTATTCAACACAAACATGCAGTCGTCTCTAACACTAGCGACAGTAAGACGAGGAACATGACTCTTTTTGATAAAGACGGTCGTCGATAAAGGCTTGTTGGGTCCGTCCATGATGGGTATGCGGAAATTGCAAAATACTATGTTTTGTTGGCATATGCTTGACATCCAGTCAGATACGCGCTGATTGAAACGTGCTCCGTACAGTTTGGTCACGCAAATATCACCATCGTAAGCCAAATGTCTCAGCTCACGGGTACACAGATTTCGGTATTGGGCGTGATAGATCCATTCCTCAAAGTGGCATTCGTGGCCTGGAGGGCACATCTCCGTAATCCCCAGGGATTTAATCGTCATTGTAGATTCAGACGTGCTAACCGAGTGACCTGAATTGATTTCCAGCGCACCAGCTTTTATAGAAGCCCCCGCATGCCATGCCTGACTCGTTCCTTTTGATACCCAGAGGGAATCCTCATGGTGCATAAGGACTTCATTCTCATGGAGGTTGAGGAAGCGACGCTGCGCTATTTTATCAACGTTGATTTCAAGCTCCCTGGAAGGTATAGATAGGTGTGGGGTTGCTTGATAATGTAATATCCATTGACGATCAAAATAGGGAAAGGCACTGGTAAAGGCCGGTGGCCAAACGCGGGTTTCGCGAAAAGGAGGATCATCCCAGTTGATGCCAATCCGTTGCTTGAGTTCGTCTTTGTATTTCTGTGCAATTTCTGCAGGTCGGTCACCGAATACTAGTCCAACGAGGGCAAATGAAGAAACGAGCACACAGAGTGCCATTTTTATAGCAGTGACTCGACAAAGAGTGAATAGCAAACACAAATTGGAAATGAGAGAGAGAATACATCACTGAATAATCACTTGGATTATCGTTCTATATATTCATTGGTACGCAATGTGAGCCGGAGATGCTTAAGCGATGTAATGAAACGCTTTGAATCCTTGATAGCCAAGACTATAGACTCTCATTTAGAGTAGGGCGCACTATATAATATAGTTTTCCTTCAAGCATGTCAAATACAGCAGCATGACGACAATAGCATGCCAATTAGGCCAAGTCCAAGCCATCCACCATGCGCTGAGGAGGCTTGCAAGTCCAATCAGGATTCAAGACTTGAGATATTTATGTAGCCAACCAATAAAACCCAGCGCTCCACAAGACACTTGTCACAACCAACATTGTGTATACGCCTAGGTAATTGAGTCAAGATAATGGTGAATGTTCAAGCATCTTCTTTGCAAGTATTGTGACAATATCAACCAAGAGAGGCGTGAACTTGTGTCTATTAGGTAGTACTATCAAGAAGCCCGGGTGGTACTGAAAGACTGAGTGGTATTAATTAAAAGCCTGGGCACTACTCAAAGTATGCCTTTTACGTAAAATGTGCTCTCACAATTTTCCGGATCGGATCCGCGACACGTTGAAATCTTCAAGGCAAAGGCAACTAGATGCCTGGACCCCCAGTACAGAAGCGGGCTCCATTCATATAGTCTCCGCCAGGGCGAAGAAGTGCGCCTTGAGAAGGGGATGGAGCTCCCGGCTGAACAGTTATATTTCCATCTTGTCTGTTTCTGTTTTGTCTAGGCCTCGGGTATAGTTTCCCTTCCAAGCAACTCTCTAATACTAATGGTTAAAGAGCACTAGTTCTAAATTCCCTGGCCAACGACAACACAATGTCTACCTTGTCGAGTTGATTATAGATCGCATCGTAATAACGGCAGAAAGAGTAGTCAAGTCTTCAAGGTTCGCAAACTTTTCTGTCACCTGCCCACTTCCACTTCGAGCCAGGCCCTCTCTTATTTAGTTTCTCGCCGCATCCCTCACCCCTTTTCAAAAGATCTAGGCTTCCCCCTCGGTTTGTAACGCTTTGCTTAAATGTTCCGAGCGACATTTTGTCTTTGTGACCTAAACCCAATAACAACAACTGCAAGAAGTCAATTTAAACATGATTTTAATAATCAACAGTTTAATGCCCGATACATTGGAATTCTCGTGCCACCATGATTGCGGCATGATTAACCGTCAAGGATCTTGTGGGTCTTGAGACTCTTGGGTGTCCTTGTTAGCTTGACGCCTGTATTTTCTTCGCCGCATCAAGCCAGGGAGCTTGCCCAAAATCCCCCGCATCACACCATCATCCTGAGATGATTTAATGAGTGTTACGTGAGCATCCAGTTCGATTCCGGTATGTGGCTTGCCGTCAAGCCCTTTGTACTGCCCAAAGCTAAGAGGGTTTTTCTTGTCCAGGGCCTCGCTGGAATTGGCGACGATGCGGCTCGGCGCCACATATGCCACGATGGAGGCAATGCAGGTGGGCATCCTTGGAAGAAGACGAACGGACGGTCTAGCGTAAATAACGATGGCGACAACCATGTTGATGGACATGACGACGAGGCTGATGATGAGCGAGGTTTCATCGACAAAGATGCGTGTCTCGGTGGCAAGTAACTTTCCCTCAACGACTTGGCCGGCATGGGCCTTGTCAAAGAGTTCTAGATGCTGCCCGAGAAAGATGGCGAAGCCTCGGCGATAAACTTCTTCAACGGCAGGAATCAAGTCTGCGGCGTTGGGCGGCGGCTTTTTCGGATCAAGAAAATCTCGGGAACCCTTGAACGCTGCAAGCAAGTCGGACATCCAGGAAGCAGCATTTGTACCCATATGCCACCCCCCATTGCCAAAGGGCTCATCTATCTCACTAGGGGTAGGAAAGCCAATACCATACCTTAATAGCACTCTGGTGTGGATATTAGATTCTGAATAGCTCAAGTCTGAGCTGACCTGACTGGTTTGGTTGTAGGAGTAGACATTGCCTGCTGCGTCTACAGTGGCGTCGAACATGGCTGACTGGAAATATGGTTGGCAGTGCAATGTGGTATACGCAATAGGCAAATGTTGGCTCGCATTCTCAGACCTGGCTATCCTCATTTCGGGGCAGTAAGTCGTAGTCCTAGCCCAGCCAATAGCCATGTCAAACTCGCAGGCTCCAGTGTCGTTCAAGGGAGACGGTATCACCAGCTCCCGTGCGCACTGCTCTTTAAATGGATGTTTGCTCGCAGGAGCGCTCAGCTCGGTAGCGGCTAGGTCTATAGCACTTGGACAGGCCGTATTGTTTTCTTGATGGGGCGCTGGGAGCTGGTTGACTGGCGTGCAGTTGGCGCGAACTCCAAAGCCACGAGTGTTGACCACATATCTTGCGCCTGGAGTGGCCTGCGTGCCCTGAGCAAGGCGATGTGGTTGAAAAAAATAATCCCTGGACGTCCATGGTGAGATTGGTGTGTTTGAGGTCAGGTTGGCGAACAAGAGAAAGGTATCGGCAGTGGGAACGTAGCCCTGATGACGGCGATGAAAGTCAAAGAGAGACTGATTGTTGAACAATGGCGCAACCATGGGCTCAAAGCTCTGGTGGTATCTGACGACTGTTTTGTTCTCGTTAAACAGGGTGCCGAGGCTGATGCCGAGAAGGTTTGCTAATAGAGCCGTCAAGCAAAGCAGAGTGAGAACGTAGTGGCGTGCTTTAATGGCCCGCCAAACCGTCAGCTGCGCAGGAATGGCTGCATACGTCGTGGCGATGCTTCTATCTGCGGATACCTTGCCAGCACACAACTGTCTAAACGGCTCCAAGATGCAAAACTGCCGGTTGAGTATGACCCAAACAACGCCCAGTATTGTTGCAAACATGTTTGGAATGTACTTTTCCAAGACTTGCAGCGCCTCAAAGTTTTGCGTTGGACGCGGCAGTCCTAAACAACTCGTATTAGCACGGCGACACCACTCATGTCCATTAGCTTCACTTGCCTCCCTGAATGACTTCGAGTCTCTTGACCATGCCCAGAGTGATTGTTGCAGCAACCAAGACCAAAAAGAAGGGAATGCCCGCCTTGCGAGTAATCTCAAACGGACGTGAGTCTTTGGTTTCATGGTCAGAACCATCAGTCCTTGTTTCTGGACTTGAGTCATCGCCGTCCTCATGCACTCTCTCGAGAAACAGCTCGTCATGTGGTGAGTTTGGATTATTGGCAAGGCGAAAAGTCTTGCTAGCCAATGCTGATTTCAGTCTCTTTTCGTCCGCCATGTCGAGATCTTGAAACAGCTCAATCGTCTCGCGGCCATTGCGGCAAAGACGACAAAGACGCCATATGGAATTCGGATTCGATTCAAGTCGGCACGGAGACTTTTGACATAGCCATAAGAGTACAAGAGATGCAACGGCATTAAGCGCAAGTAAACTCTCAGCCAGGACTGAAAAGGTCCTACTGACAATTATGCCGCTCAGCTCAAAAGTTGCCCATGTGGTCTCATTTCGAGGTTTGATTGAAATATTTCCATTAATGGCGGCCAAGTGGACTGTAAGTGAGAAGAGAAACTTTTCCAGCCGATCGAATTCATTGACCAGTCGTGATGGATCGGAAAGTTGGGATACAGGGAGGTCTTGGCCAAAGAAGAGGTATTGGATCAAGCGAGGACCCCCGATTTGGGGGGATAAGCCGGGCGGTGGTTCCCTGATTTCGGATAGAGCTTCTTGAGAGCGATTGAATATGTTGGAGTCTTCTGTCCTCAAAAGAAGATCCTGTTCAAATTTATACAGCTTAAACTCGGACTCGGTCAATTCAAGCCGCTCAGCTGCAGGCACCAGGGAATCCTGATGGAGGCTAGAATCATCAGCGGCAATGGTTACCCTGAAATCCTGTTTATAATAGTCTCTCCTGCAGATACGGCCTGTAAATTCAAAATCTGTCTCTATCGGGCTGTCTTGCTCGGATTGCGTCACGGGCGTGTTGTTTCTAGGCAGCCATTTGGTCCACATCAGACCCAACAGTGAAGTGTGGTTTTGACATGCGTTGGAATTGGCGCCCGGGACAGGACTCCAGGATTTAATTGTCATAGACTCAGCACCGTAAAACAAGCCAAAGGGCCTGTCGTGCGTTGGCAAGAATGAGACACCAAGGGCACACTCGTCGTCATCAGAGATGGAAAAGGCAATGGCACTTGTGTTTGTAGCCGCAAAAAACTTTGTTTTGGCGCGAATGGTGATGGGAGCGCCCTGATCTTTTCCCTCCAGCGGTATTCGTTCCTTTCCCATGTAGAGATATTTTGGTTGCCAGCATGTAAGCTCCGTCCAAAACTTTACTGTTGTCGCCGTGATGTTTACGTTTGTACCACTTGGAACGGCGTCCTGCTCGGCAAAGAAGGGCAGTAGGGCGTAGTCATTGGTGGTGAAGAGCGGCAGTGGCTGTTGAAACTTTTTGATGGTGTATGCCTGTAGCAAAAGGTCTCCATAGCGCCTTTCCAAGGAAGACGTGGCATCAGACGCAGTGACAATGTGGATGGGCTTTTTTTGCACCACAGTCCCCACGCCCATGACGGACGGCTGCAGCGGAGTGAGAAGGAGTATCACTACCATCATGGAGCCAGATAGGAAAACGCTCCAGTGTCTGGAAACACCGTTAGCCCCTTCCAGACATCAAAGTTTGCTCCTGGTGAATTGGATCTCGTGGCAAGGTATAACAAGAATAAAAGTCTACTCACCTCTTTCTGGCTGCCTTGTAAAGCACAATCAAGAAGAAATCATGAGGATAACTCAAAAAGAGCGAGTCCTCGCCTCTCGCTCCCTGAGGCTTTGACAGCTCAAACCAAGGCTGCATGCGCTTCACATCCTGGTCTACCCACGTCCACACCATGCTATACAGCGTGGCAAGCACAATGGGCACGTACTTTTGTGTCATCATTGCAACTCGAGGAATATCTCGGATCGAGGTGGACAGCGCCAGCCCGCCATTGGCGCTACTGCGTTGGGCAAGGCATTCAATACAGGCGGCGAGGAGGAGAGAGACGACGGAAAAGGAGACGAGAATGGGCGGCGTCATGGATATCGGCTTCCATCCCTTTTTGACTTTTGTTGATGCTATTTAGAGACATGAGCATGTTTCAACTTGGGCAACACGATTTCAAGTTGGTTCATGGCATTACCCCTAGCTCTGCGAATCTTTAGCCATGAGAACCGGTCTTGACGCCGTTTTCGAATCTCTTGGTGCGGCTGGGCATCATCCTCATGAGCAGCTTGAATGGAATCATGGTCTTCTGGGATTGTCTCTGATGCATCCCCGCTGCTTGGGTTGGGTACAAGCCGATAGACCGACATGTCTGTTCCAGACTGCGATGGCAGGCAGTACTCAGCCTGGACATGCAAGTTGACCAAGTCAACATGATACTCGCAGGTCAATCATATACTATAATTCTTTTTTTCGCCCCCTCATGGGGCATTGCACACAGCAAAGTCGGGAATCGGGGGCTTAGAAATAATGTGGCTAGAAATAGCTAGGCAGTCCCAAGGCAACTATATAGTTTAGCGGACATGCAAGTTGACCAAGTCAACATGATACTCGCAGGTTAATTATATATTATTTTTCTTTTTTTCGCCCCCTCATGGGGCAATGCACACAAAAAAGTCGGGAATCGGGGGCCCAGAAATAGCATGGCTAGAAATAGCCAGGCAGTCCCAAGGCAACCATGTGGCTTGGCGGACATGCATACAGCAGTTTGCCTATGCGGCTGGCTCAACTCCAACAATGTCTGCAGCCTCGCCCAACCTGCCTGCGTGCCAAGAGCGTAGCCTGCTAGGCAGTTTTTGCCATTTGATACTTTCAACCCAAAGTCATGTGTATAGCACAAGGAGCAAATTGTTTGCGTATACAATACTTTTCTTCCCCTGTTTCAGCCGTTGCTCTTTACATCATGGTATAGCCCTGTCAGATGGCAGAATCGATCGAATCATACATGGGCATAGCCGCTGTGGCTTTTTAATCTAGATATTATTGGTCTAAAAGTGCCAATAATAGCATGCCACGGGGTTGTAGCTGCTGGCCCCTTGCCGTCGTCATGGCTTTAGGCCTCGTTTATCCGGCCACCCAATATGAGTATTCGGTCACCCAAATATGGGTCGTTTATAGGGGGTATAAACGCTGCTATTTTCCATGTACAACACTTTACTCTATAACGAAATAGCATCGCTGGCCAAGTGCCATGGCAATAGGAAAATGTTTTGTACACAGCATAGATATATAGAAAATAGCAGCGTTTATACCCCCCTATAAACGACCTATATTTAGGTGCCCGAATACTCATATTAGGTGGCCAGATAAACGGGCCAAGTTTTACGGTAAACCTCGCTCTCCAGACTAGCCAAGCACATTCTTGCTAAAAGAGACTCTACTCCCTCATCACTCCCGTCATCTACTCGTAGCCGTGGCCACTTTGGAAAACAAGTCTTGTCGAGCCAACGTCCATCGTCAATGCAGCAAACCATTAAATGCCTAGCAGTCGTGCCACGTCCAAGACGCCTCTACAACTCCTTGATAACCTCCGCCACCGCCCTCGCCGCCATTCTCCTCCGCTGCGCCTCGCCCATACCCGCACCTGCATCCCGCACAGCCTGCAACCTGCGCATCATGCCCTCTACCTGGTCCACATCGTCACCATCTGCACCCTCTACCCCAGCGGCATCATCTCCGACTCCTTTTAATTCTTGACCCACATCTTTACCTCCTTGTTGCGCGCCTCCGTCATGTCTCGACGACGCGTCCGTCTTTTCCGCGCCTTGTGCCTTTGAATCCACTCCTGCGCCATCTTTTGCCTCTTGTCCGCTAGGCTGGTACACTCCTTGCTCAAGCTCAGAGTCGGCGCGAGGCCGCCCAACTGGGGTTGACGTATCGTCTGCCTCGGCATCTTGTGCATCATCCGCCAAGCTCGCGCGCCAAATGGCCTGCCGCAGCCCCTCAAAGTCGGCCCGGTCGTATCCAAAGTCGAGGCTATCCGAGTCTTGTTCCTCGTCGTCTAGAAACTGCTCTGCATCGGCGCCCATTTCCCAATCATTCGCCTCGAGGGCCTCCTTGACTCGTGCCATGCCCATTTTTTCTACCGCCCAAGACTTTTAGCACAATCACAATCGCGAGAGAGCTGGAAAAAAAGAAAAGAAAAAAAAAACTCACCTCCAAACTCATTCAACGTCTCCTCGCCCTCTCCCACTCTCACAAACTCGAGTCCCGCCTCGGCACATATCTCCTCCCACTCCTCCTCCCTCCCGTCCCCAAAGCCAACCGCCAGCCGCACTCCATCCCACTCCCACCCCCCGAGTCCCTCATCCAGGACACGCCCAACTTGCCGTATCAACAGCTTTGTCTGCTCTTCCTGTCCCTGTCCAAACACAACCACCACAGCCCCCAGCGCGGCCAGCACCTCGGCCGCCTCGTCCGACAGAAACGACGCGGCCCATGCTTCCGGGTCGTCGACGAGGTCAAGCCATACGGGCAGCGTGGCAGTGTAGTAGCTCGTTTTGATGGGCAGGTCGTGCGTAGAGCCGGCGAGCGATGACGATGTCGCCTCGGGAGCCTGGTTGGTGAGCTCTGCCGTTAGAGTTAGTAGAGGGTTGGCGGGAGTGGAAATGGCAACGTGCCCTTGATTGCGCGGCTTAACACGTTTTCTTGGCTGTCGAGGCTCACGGCCAGGACGCGTCGCGGATGGGCTACTTGCATGACTGGGCGTATTCGAGAGGCTATGCACGAGAGACGAGGGGGTTTCCAGTGTGTGTAGTGAGGAGTGCGATGCCGAATGAACGCATTCCCAGAAAGATTGGGCTATGCAACGTTGGGAATGGAGTTGAGGCTCAACATGTTGAGGTACAGGGTCGAGTTGAAGTGCAATCAAGGTTTGTGGAGACGGGGGCGGGGGAGCGTCTGCTGCACAAGCCTTGCTCCTATACAAGTCTTGTATTGCAAAGCCTGTCCACTGAAAAAGCCCCTAATGCAAAACGCCCACTGCAAAAGTAGGCACTAAAAATTTCAGAGCGCCTTCTGGCTATCGTTGTACTCGCCCAAACTTGCTCGCTGCTGGCTGTGCAATTCTTTCTCTCTTCCAAAGAAAAAAAAAAGATAAAAAAAACGCCCTCGAAAAACCATGGACAGACGAAATGGCCTAAAACTCATCCTCGCCCCAACCAAAGGAACGATTGACCAAGCCCATGGCCTGCACGCCAGCAACCTCATCTCGCCTGCCCTCCAGATCCGCCTGGTCCAGCTCTCCATCCCTCCTCTCCAGCATTGCCCGCTGGATGCCCGCCGCCCACGCCGCATACCACGCCTCCTCGCTCATGCCCGCCGCATACTCTCTCCGCCCCGACGCTCCGCCTCTGCCTCTGCTACTGCCTGTCCCCCGCGCCGGCCTGCTCATGTTCCATTCCGCCGCCACGGTTTCCCACTTGCGCGTCCGCAGCGCCAGCCACGGCCACACCATGATCCATAGCATCGTCACGTAGACTAGAGCGCGTATCCAGCGCGTGAGGCGCCATTGGTTGGTGCGACAGGCATTCCACACCTCGATTCGCTCCCCCTTGATTGGAAAGGTGACGGATACGCGTCCGCGGTAATTCGTGGCCCGCGCAAGTCCCGTCAGCCGCGCCGTCAGCAGCTCATAGTCCCAGCCTTGGATTCGTCGTTCCAGGACAAAGCAACGTAGGCCGCCTTTGCGCGCACAGAATCCTTGGCACCATGCTTCGAGGCTCGACACTCCGTTTTCCACATGCACGCTGCTGCTGCTGCGTCCGCCAAAGCCAGGCGCTCGCTCAGCAAACACAGTGCCGCGGTGCACCTTGTCAAAGTTGCCTGCCGTCACAATGGTGCGCCACGCCTGCCGCCGCGCAATGTCGCTGTAGAGCAAGTGTGTTAGTTCGATGCGAATGTCAAAGTCGACTACTTGCTCCCGCACGCTGCTTTGGCTGCTGCCCTCGTCGTCGTGTCGGTCTCGCCGCCGCCGTGCGTGATGCGTGCCCTGTATCCGTGCAAACAGACGTGGCGGCACAGTGGCCAGCTGTCGCACATGCTCCACCAAAAAGACGGCATCTGAATCGAGCCGCTTGTCCAGGAAGTACTCGACCCTGCCGTCGCTGCTGCTCTTAAATGGCGCCACCAGAGGAGTCGGTGCCAGAGGATTGAAGCATGATGCACCGCCCTCTTGTCCAAAGTCGTGGTCCGTGTATAGCGGCGGCAGGTCCTCGTCTGTCTCCAGAGGCGCCTGCGATGGCGCGTCGACGTACCGCTCTGACGACGAGGCGCCCAGCGGCCCCTGAGCTGTGTGCAGCGAGATGCTGCTTTCCGTCTCGTCAATGTGTGGTGGCGCCTTGAGGGCCGGCTCTATCCCCGGCGACTTGGACATGTCGGCCAATCGTCTTGTCCTCGCGACTTGGAAACTTTGCTATACGAGGCTGTCGATTCTTTTTCAATTCTTTTTCAAGGCCACACGCGCCAAGCCTTGGGTGGGCGTGCAATGTCGACCAAGCTTGATTTCCGCCAATGCTGCAGCACTCGTTTCCAAAGTGAACGAATTTGGCAAAGATAGCGTCAAGCAACACACAAGTATCAGTTTGTTGTCAAGAGTCAGGGCCACGTCAACTCGACAACGCAGCAGTGACAATGTCTAGCAAATTGCGCCCAGTCAAAGTGGAGCGCCAAACCTTCTCCCTTTTTTTTTTTCTTTTAGTAGTCGCTCGCAGCCCGCGCCACATAATCCATTCGTTGCCGCTTCTGCTTGCCGCTTCGACTAGTGCGCGCCACATTCAGCTTTCAACTCACGCCACAAGATAGCTATTCAGTTGAGCAAGCAAGCGTCATGGTCATGTTAGCGAGTGTGACTCCTTGTTCCATTCTATCTAACGTCTACTCCATACGCCATACTCTACATGATACAGTCGAAGCAAACAGCAACAAGCAAAAAAAAAACAAAAAAAAAACGCGCCCACCTGATGCAGCCAAATACCCAGCAACTGCAGCATGCAAGATAAAGCAATGCCTCCCATAGCCGCTTTTATTGCTTCCTCAATGCCTCTTGTCCTCATCTTGCTCCCACTTTTTCTTGGCCGCCTTGAGGAGCGTCTCAATTTCCCCGCTCATTTCGCACATTGACCGGAAGGAGCCTGCTTCATCTTGCAGCAGCTTCCACGGATGCCCATACTCCACGACGGCTCCATGGTCCAACACCAGCACCTTGTCATAGTCGACAATGGTTTGCAGCCGGTGCGCAATGGTAATCACGGTCCCAGTCAATTCCCGAATCGTTTCCTGAATCTTGGCATCTGTGTTGTAGTCGATTGATGCTGTTGCCTCGTCCATGACGAGAACCCTAGGCTTCTTCAGCATGGCTCGTGCCAGACACAGCAGCTGTCGCTGGCCTTGGGATAAATTGGAACCCGACTCGGTTACAGGAGAAGCCAGATCCAGAAAAGGGTTCTTGTTCATCGCCATTGGCGCATCAGACGACCCTGGCGTTGCCGGAGCTGTCGAAGGCTCGTCTGGCCCAATCAGCTGCACCCGCCGCAGTCCGTCAAACAGCTCTTCGTCTGAGTACTGGTCAAAGGGATCCAGGTTCGATCGTATCGTGCCCATGAATAGAGTCGGATCTTGTGGCACGATTGTAATTCTCTCTCTCAAGTCTCGTAGCCCAATTTTGCCAATTTCGATGCCGTCAATCACAATGCGGCCCTTTTCCGCCTCTAGCGCCCGAAAGATTGCCAACGCCAATGAACTTTTGCCAGCACCGGTTCGGCCCACGATGCCAACCTTTTCTCTCGCCTTTATTTTGAGCGAAATGCTACGCAGCACTGGTTCAAGGTCGCTGCGATATCTCGTCGTGTAGTCAACAAATTCCATATCTCCCTTTTCTGGCCACGTCTCAGGCGGCCGGCTATCCTCAACCATGGGTGGTGCCTCTTGCTCCAAGTCGAGGTACTCCTTGACGCGCTCCATGGCATTCATATTTTGCTCATTCATGCCGTACAGACGCACGAGCCACAAGACATTATCAGTAAAGTTCATGGCATACGTCAACGAGATGCCCACAGCGCCAGCGTCGACTCTCCCAAGACTGAGAATAACAAAGACACCTGCAAAGAAAGACACCATGTTGCCCAGAGCATCAGCCCTAAACGCAAGCCATCGGTTGCATGCCCAAAGGTAGATGAAGGGCCGACTTTGCGTGTTGATCTTGACAAGATTATCGCGAATAAAGCGTCTTTCATCGCCATAGGCCCGTATCGTAGTCATACCGCTGAGCGTCTCACCAAACTGCTGAAACAAGGGACTGCGTTGGATAGATTCGAGTCGCTTCAGGTCGCGAGATGTGCGTAGATATAGCGTGGCCACAAAGTAAAAGATTCCCGCAATGAATGCGGCCGCAATGAGAAAACCGGGAGTAATGGCTGCAATGAGCACTACTGTCACCAAAAGCGACAGCGCGCACGACATGACACCAATGGCTGTTGGCGCAATTTCCTGGTCAACAGCCTCGAGATCCTTGCTGAATCGATTCATCAACTGGCCCAGTGGCGTCACGTCAAAAAACTTGAATTTGGCCCGCGTAACTGCCGACATGAGTCGATCATGAATACGTCGCGACGCCGTCAGCGATCCAAAGAATATCCAAACGTCTCTAATCAAGGCAAACACTGCACCCGCCACTCCTATCAAGGCGAGGCCCGTCAGGTAAAAGGCAGTATTAGGCTTCGAGTCCGTCGCGGCCATCATTGGCTCTTGACCGTAGATGGCAGTCGACTGCGTCCATTTTGGATGCGAAGAGGCGCCCAGGCGAGCCAGACTTGCCCAAGATCCCTTTGCAAAGGCCCCGTTCCCGTAGGAAACCGACATGGAGCTCAAGGCTACATCCTGGCTGACTGACTCGTCCACGTACTGATTCGTCCACTGGCGTACCCAGAAATTGGTGCCTGCCGTTGCGGCTTGCTGCAGACAAAAGACGGTAATGGCTACAACCCAGAACCACCACGGTCCCATAGACTGCAGGTACAGCTTCATAACAGACCACTTGACGGAACCGCTGGCCTTGGTCTCTTCCAAGGCATCCGTTGGTTTCATAGACTTCTTTGAGCCAAGGGCGGCATTGAGACCAGAGGCCTCTCCATTGCCATTCATCATGGTCTCTTCATCTCCAACGCTAGATGGAACGCGCGAAGGCACGCGAGAGCCCATGACGGATGGCGGACGCGACTTTTGAATCTCTTCTCCCAAGCGACCAGAGTCAATGATTTCTTGAGCCGGTCCTGAAGCAGCAACCCTACCATTGTCGAGAATGACGACAAAGTCTGCCGGAGGAACACATAGGGTAACATTGTGCGTGACAAGAATACAAGTCCTATTACGCATAAGAGGGCCCTTGATGCAGTTTGTAAAGATCCACTGAGCCGTATGTGAATCAACGGCGCTGAGACAGTCGTCCATGAGTACATGTTGCGAATTGGAGTAGAGAGCGCGGGCCAGCGAGATGCGCTGCTTCTGGCCTCCCGACAAGGTGATGCCCTTTTCGCCCACAAGAGTCTCGTCGCCGTGGTCGAGAATCTCGAGGTCACGCTTGAGGGCACAAGCATTGATGACATCTCGATATCGTTGCTCATCATATGGCGCTGCAAAGAGAATATTGTCGCGAATGTTGGCATTGACGAGCCAGGCTGATTGCGCGACATACGCAACGGTATCGGCGAGGCCCGTTTCTGGGTCGGGGCGCACGTCTTCGCGACTGCGGCCGCCGGGGCAAAAGACGCGCCCTTGGACAAGAGTCATCTCACCCAGAAGACCCATGAGCATCGACGTCTTGCCGGCTCCCGTCGGACCAGCAATAATGTTGAGCTTGCCAATGTGAAAGTCAAGATTGAGGTCGAGCAGGCGAAAGGCCCGGGACCCGTCTTCGGCGACTGCATCTCGGCCGCCCCATATGAGCGTTGTATTTCTGAAACCAATGCGCTTGACGCCCTGCTCGTCCTTGTTGTCGAGCCCGAGTTGCACGTACTTGTCCGTCTCGTCCTCATTGAGAAACTCATCAACACGGTCAATCGACACCTTGGCCTCTTGGACATGGGCAAACATATCGCCCAGCTGGTCTAGAGGTACACGCAGCAGCATGAAGAGCGAGATTGCAGTAAATGCGATTGAGGGATACAGAGGCTTCTGCTCAATAACCGTGTAGACCAAAAAGGAGAAGAAGGTGATGAGTACAGGAACAGAGTTCCAAATGGCAACGGCAACGGCCCAAACCATGAATCGCGACCGCAGTGCTCGAAGCTCAGCACTGCGCTTTTCGTCTATGATGCGGCCAAAGCGCTCTTCCCACGCAAAGTATTTAATGACACGAATGTTTTGAAGCACTTCGTTTGTCACATTGATGCGCTTGTCCGTCGCAGCCATGATCTTTTTCGAGGTGACGTTGAAACCACGGGCAAGAAAGTAATTGACTGGGAGCAGGAAAACCATGACAATGAGACCCGGAATGGCACTCAGCCCCATGACCCGCCACAACAATACAACGCAGACAATAAGCTGAGTAGGTGCGGCAGCACACAAAAAGTGCAGATAGGCCGTCACTTCGGACACCTTGAAACTGTCGACCGACATGAGGTTGATAATTGTCCCCAGGTTTGCCTGCTCATCGTCTGACGGCTTGGCATCTCGCTGCTCTTCACGCGCGGCAAGAGTACTGGCAGATTCTGTGTCGCTTGTGGCCAGCTTGCTCTTCTTCTTCTTTATCCCAAGTGCCGTGGTTATCCTCGCCGCAGCGCCGTCGCTCTCAACGCTGTCGCTCTTTTTGGCATAGGCAGGCTTCTTGTCGAGCAAAACGCGGTCTTTGCCAGCAGCAGCCTTGCGGCGCAGCGCCTTGGCGTAAATGTCGCCAATAATAATGGCGCGTATTCGAATGCAAATCTTGCGGCCTATCCACAAGGCCATTCCCTCGGTAAAGGAGCGGACCGTGTCAAAAATAGGCAAAAGACAGACGTAGAGCCAAAGAACATTGACTGGCGTCTGGTTCTCTTGATATGTCTCGACGAATTGTATAATTGCTTGCAGCAGCAAAGTAGGCGCAAAAGTGAAGATGCCAGCGAGCAAGGCTAGGCCGCACTGCATTAGGAGACTAGCCTTGAAGAACTTGAGCAAGTGCCAAGCCAAAGCGCCCGTGCGACGCAGCTGCCGATACTCGGCGATGACAGCAGCAGCTTTATCCTTGGGAAGCAAGTTCCAAACGTCGCTGAGCTCAAGCGAGCTGTGCCAGCCGCGGAAGACGATGGGGTCAATCCAAGCAAAAGTGGCAATGGAGAAGAGACTGGCAAGTGGCTCACGCGATGGCTCAATTCCGTCCTCCCATTCGAGTAGCACCGTCTTGTTTCCCTTTCTAGTGGTCACAGCCAGAGCAAACACAAGGGTGACGAGAGCAAACTCGACGATGCTCAGCACCTGCGACAAAGACGACACGGGGTGGATAATGGCAGAGCGAAAGGGGAAAATGTCAAAAAGCCAGGCGAAGCCGTAAATGGTGGCTGTATGGTTCCACAGGTAGGGAACGCGCCACTTGGATGTGCCAAGGAAGAGGCGCAGCGTAGTAAGGATCAAGGCGTACATCCAGACGAGGAGGCCTGCAATGGCAGCTGTCGGAGAGTGCCCGGGCCTAGAGTAGGAGTGCGTAGCGACAGCGATGGTGTTGATGACTACGAGGCCTGCATCGGCGACAACCTCGACAATCTGTGACACGCGCTGGCCAGTGGGCGTGTCGGCCTGAACTATTGAGCCTCTGCTGGTAGTCTTGGCCAATGCCAAGCGGCCGGCGTGAATCTCGAGCGCGTCATCATCGTCATCGTCGTCCTGCTCTTCCGCGTCACTGTCGAGCGTGGCTGCATCGGCGGCACCTGGGGGAAGGCCAGTGTGATCCTGAGCTGGACAGGTATTGCCGTCCAAGGGCTTGTAACCCTGGGAAGCTTTGCGATGGGCGACAACTCTGCAAAGACAAACGGCAGCGATGCGGAGGATGGAGGCGGCGACGACAAGGAGCGGTAATAGGGTTTTGAGGTAGCTGGAGACAAGGGCTTAGCAGGCCAGGGATGCAGTGGAGCGTGTGGGATGGGGGTACAAACTCTTGTTGGAAGCAGGCTGTCAGATCATCGCCGGTCCAGATTGGCGTCGAGCAATGGGCAAACCGACCCATTGTCAGCGCCGAAAAGGGTCTTGAGCGGCTTCCTGAACAAGGCCAGAGCGACGACGGGCGTAGAAAAATTGAGGGAATGAAGCAGACGACTCCTCCTTTTTTTTTTCAACGCCCGTGTTTTGGGTGCAGTGGCAAAGGAATTGACGCGCAAAGTCGACCCGTCACAGAAGTGTAATGGATTCCGAGAGGCGCCGCGGGGAAAAAGCAAAAAAGAAGGCGGCAGTGAGACACTGGCTTGTATGCCAGCCGAGACCTAATGTCTCGACGCTTCTTCCCTTGGCCGCACACAAAGCCAGCGCGCCACAGCAGAGATGAAGAGGATGAGGGAGATGGAAGATGGCAGCCAAGTGGCAGGAGAAGAGAGTTTGTATCCGACAAAATTACAGATACTGCACGGTGTGACATGCACCGTAGCAGGGACTTGAAGTGCTGGGGACTTGGATGCTGGGGCGGTACCGAGCGATACCTGTGGCACGGGGCTTCCCGCCCACTGTGGCGGACCCGAGCCGCCTGAAGGAGACCCCGCCTGGCGCGTGCTGGGGTAGACGAATGTAAAGACTTGCAGGCGCTGGACTGGATTGGCGACGAAGCAATGGCCCAATCAAAGAGCGCCGACATATCAGATGGAGCATGGCTGAGACTTCCGAGATCCGACCATCTACCAACATAATCGAGGCAACGCGACACAGTCATTCGGTGAGGCCGCCTAGCTTGCTGCTGGCCTCTACACCGGGACAGCTGTTTGCCACACTGTCCTGCGACACAAAGACTGGGTCCTGCGGCTGGAGCCACTGGGCGCTGTCCCTGTCGCGTTGGCTCACGGTCGCGTTTGGCTGACGGATTTGTCCAAGCAGCCTCGGGGTGCATGGTGCATACAACTGCACCTACTGCAACTACTGCAACTTGCTGCCAAATGCTACTACATGCCACTACATGCTGCGACATGGCACATAGTACCACGCCCATATGCTCCCTGCCGCGCTCCTCCTCGTCGTCTTCTCGCCGGCTTGACTCACCGCCGCGCCCGCTGCAACGCTGGGCCTCGAACCTGCAAGACGCTTAGTCTGCGCCGTGGCGGTCAATGAGGCTTTCGTGACTCCTCGCCCGTCGCTCGCACCTCAGCTCCGCCTCTGGGCCCTCTTGTCCCTTTTCACCGGCCCCATGCTCGCATACGTGTGCGAATGGCGTGGCTGGCTATCTTTGCTATCTCGCAAACGCCTCCTCACCAATACCCCAGAAAAATGACCATGCACTTACACACAAGCCGCATTGGACGCCGTCATGCTTGCATGAGTTGATTCATCAGATACAGCCGCCTGCATGCACCGCGTCTTTGCGCCGGCACTGCTGCATTCTGCCTGCTGCTGTGCAAGACTAGGGACAAATTACATGACAAGCCCACAGCTTCGCCCTCCGAATCTATTTCCAGCCGTCCGCCTAGTTGATGCATCTTGCAATGCTCCTTGTCAATGCTCCTTGCCAATGAGACTCGGGCGTCTTGTTCCGAAATCCAGCTCATGATTCGCAGTATTTTCATCCAGGCCAAATTGCTTGCTATTCCCGAGGCAAATACTCTCATATATATCAAAAAAAAGAAAAAAAAAGTTCCCACGTTGCGGCACATGATTTATTATTTGATTTATTTAATCCCCCCAAAAAGTCTGATTGCTTGCTTGGTCGTCGTGGTGGCAACGAGAAAACAACAAGCCGCCAACAGCAGTACGCCGCCCAACACCTTCTTGCCTCTCTTAAATCATTCGCCATTTGCCTGCCCATCCAAGGTAACTGTTGAGAGTAAAAATGCCGATGGATTTGCCGTGGCGCATCCTGACAAAACACAAAAAAGCCACCGTCATGAGCACAAGCATGACACCCATTAGTGTCACCAGCATCCGCACATGGTCCCCCATATAATTCAATGCTTGCCCATCCGTCCCATGCCATGATCTGCCTGCCGCGTGTGCAACCACATCCCACGTGTACTGCTCATCCAGGAGCCCCAAGTCGTGTTTTGTGCCTCCAAACAGCCACACGTACTTGTACACCGCCGCAGTCACCATGATTGGGCCCGTGGACCAGAATACCCGCAGGTATGGCAGTAAAATGCGTTTCGAAGTCGCGCCGCCTCGTCGTTTGGCTTCTTCCAGCGCCGACTGCAAGAAACGAGACTCACGCTTGGCCATGAAGAAGTGGTTGCTTACTCCTGCGTTTCCGCCAGTCGGGGCAAAGATGGCTTGCATCCCGAGGCGCTGAAGACACTCTATTTTCGAGACCGAGGTGGGCGAGACATCGAGATCGGCGTAGATGCCTCCTTCTGCATGCACAATGACGAGCCGTGCAATGTCGGCTCGTTGAATGTTGTGCCGATAGCCTTGGTATGTTGAGAGGAGCCAGCTGTATTTGGACTTGACCAGACGGAGCACGTCGTCGTCTGTCCAAAGCTTGACTGTGTAGTTCAAGGGTTCGAAATATTTTTTCCATGAGTCGTAGGACGCTTCTATTTCGGTAGAATATGTTGAGACATTGCTGTTTTTCCATACTTGATGAATAATGTTGGGTATCCTATCCTCGTCTAATGATTCAAGGCTGCTGGGCTCGCATCGCTTGATTAAATCCACCGACTCGCGTAGCTCTCCTTCGCTCAAAACGTCTCGGGTATAACTCAGTTGATGAAGAACAAGTAATATGGTCAGAGACACAATAGCAGCCACAATAAGCCTCTTCAAGCCTGGTCCCAAGGCCATTCTTCGTCTGACTGAGGGCACAGAAAAGGGCCTCAAGAGCAGGGCGAATTGAATATTAATAGAAACCAAGATGCGCAAACATGTTGGAGATGCTAAATGCTGACGGAATTAGAAAACACGAATCAAGGGGTGCTCATAGTAAGAGAGGGGGAGAGAGAGAGCCAAAGTTAAATCGCTCTGAATAGGGGCAGTGCCGGCTATTGGAGCAACCTTGACAACTCAAGGTACACATGCATAGTAAACAAGGAGCAAAAAGAATGGTTACATACGGGGTGGATGGATGAATAAAAACATAATTGGGCCCTGGCAATGGCCTGCCTGCCACTTATTGTGCATGAGCTTCCAGAAGTCGATCAGGCTCAACTAGAACTTTATGAAACTAAGGCGGGTTGCTATTTACCGTGGCGGGCATAAATTGTCCCGAATAACAGTCATTTTACGTGTTGCAAAGAGGTGTTTCGGCCCTACAGCACTAAGTAGCCGGGGTTTGACTACGTATCATGGGGCTAACAGCTTCTAATTTATCTTGGTGGTTTTTTGCAATCCACTTGAGTCGCTAGGCAAACTCAGCCATAAGCATCAAGCCCAAGGCGGTCTGGTGGCTGTGTCCGGGGATTAACAGGCTCGTAGAGCGCTGAAATACTGGCGAGTCATCTCCACGGTGGCAAATGCGATATGGGGTAAAGACGGTGTCTAGTGTAGGTCTCTTTGGGCTGAGCCCCTTCTCTTTGCATAGAGCTCGTCAAGCCCAGTTTCTCCCTACATGGCATTTACGCCGAGGCGCCTGTGCAAGTTGGCGCGGGGGCAATTCTTCCAGTCGGTCAAGCCCTGAGCCGTTTTTTAGCGACTGAGCTATTTATCGCGGGGTTCAGCACTCGTGAGCCCAAATCCTGGCCCTACGTCAAGTATTGGGCTTGGACCTGTCATAGCCTTTTGCTTGCTTACGCGGCCAGTCAATGCCTAGCCGCCGCTCAAGTCGAGCATTGAGCTTTACACGCGTACACGAGGCAATGCAGAGCATTCACAGCCTCGGAATGTATCAAGATCCATAATCCCATACTTGGGACAGCTCGGCGCCTCAAAATAGCAGCAAACCATTTGTTGCTAACCCGAGATATCACGAGGGAGTCAAAATTAAAGAAATCTACAACAAATCATGCCTCGCCATATCAGGTTAGCCCGTCTCCCATACCGGGTTTAGTTCTCCCTCTAGTCGCTACCAAAAGAGCAGAACATCATATGACGACTTACTCTGTCAAGGTTTGTACTCGCCTCCAAGTCTCCTCAGCTGCCGCAAAAGCTCCATGAGAAAGGACACGTCGCACTGCCTGTCGTGGTGGTTGCAAGGGCCAAATTTTACCCCAATTCTCGTATTCATCCTATGCCTCTGTTTCAAAATCAGCGTTAGACGTGCTCTGTATAGAACGGCAAAACTGTAAAATGCCCTGTGCCCTCGCCAGAGTTAGTAACAGCCTACAAGGCCAGGCCGGTTCTGAACTAGCGATTGGCTAATGAGTCAACACTTAGAGAGAGCGTTAATGCAGAGTTCTGTCAAGGGCACGTGTTTCTGCTCCTGCATATTTCCATGACATATAGTATAGCATATCCCTGCTTTCTGTGTATTCCCAATAGCCACCATCGTGAACGCCTCCCCCTGCATAAACATGTTCCCTGTCCGTCTGTTCATCGTCTCATTGTAACCGGTAGAGACTCGGTAATGCCGGGGCTATATCACGCCTTGCTATACCAATCAAAACGCTCGCATTTATTTTGTTTTGTCACTGGCATAGCGGCTCGTTGCCAATGAGAGACTTGTTGTTGTGCGCCCATGTCTGTCTAGTGTTTTTCTCAGCCGAGTTTTCTATCCGAGTCTCTGTAAAGGTGCCTTGGTGCATGTTCTGATCGTACCGAAATTGTCCGATACCTGCGCCTCTATTGTGGACATTATCGTCCAGCCAACTTTGTTACCCCTGGGCTCATGCAAAGCTCCCTTGATTGTGACGCGCTGCCTGATAAGGACTTCGTATTTGCTGCGCCTTGTACGCGTCACATTGACCGTCACCCAAAGTTCCCAATCCAAAAAGACACGACTCCCACGAACCAAGCTAATACGCCCCTGGCTGTATGACGCCTTCAACTGGCGCTCAAGTCCGATCTCCTCCCGAGTATAAATGCATAACGATTTTGTTTCATGCATCTTGTCTACAGACGCGATTTTCAGGACAAGTAAGCCTGGTTGCTAGAGCATGATGAGTCATACTGAAATGGGAAAGGTGTCGGGGGGCCGGCAGAATTACAGAATCACATCAACACAAATATTTATAAGGGGATCCGCTTCCTAGCTGGTGAGGTATGCGGGCCTCTGAATTTAAACGTGGGAGCAGAGAAGCAGTGTTTCATCTCCATGTTTTTTGTCTAACTTGTTGGGCTTAGTGGCTCTTATCTATAACTAGAGTCAGCTATGGATAGCAGAGAGCACTTGAACTTGGAATAATACCCGCTGGTAAAGACCCTACTTTTTACGTAACCAACGGGTATCAAAACACAGAAAAGTCGTCGTTGCAAATTCTCCGCCGCCCTCCATCGACTTCGTGGATGTTTTAAGCCGTTTTCATCTACTCGACATTGAGGAGAGGCAAATGCCTGTTTTGGGGCTTATCTATAACTATTCATGATAAACTCTCTATTCCACGCGATCCTCTTTCCTCCTGAGAAAAGGAATCCCTCCTTAGAGAGGAGTGCTTGCCGTATAGAGGGATTCTAGAAAAGAGAAAAGCTACCAGCGTCACAAGGGGCACAAGCCAAAGCACTCGGGACGGTAAAACCAAGCTCTTGCCTACACAGTCAATCAAAGATATTGTGGACTATTTCCACGTATTTCTCTACTTAATGTCGCTGAATAAACTTGAGGGATTTTGCTAATTGCACAACACATAGAGCTTCAACTGTACTATGGGCCAGAATTTTCCACCGCAAATTTTGCAGATGCATCTTCCGGGCTCCTGATTTAGAAGAGCCAGCCTCTGCTTACAATTCCTAGAATCAGACAACGATAGCGGTAACGATCCCTGGTTGCCACCTTCACCTGGCTATGCCTGGCACGAGCTGCCAGCGTGCGCCGTACTTTGACGCAAGACGACATCGACGAAACAAACAAAAGCAGCCCGGGCCCTACCCAACGGTTGGTGCGAGCATCTCAAATTGCGAGCAACACAAGTCTATGGCCAGAGGTGGCAGACGACAAATATCCTTCAAGCCCCCGACGTGTTGTGCGATTAGCAAAAGCCAACATTAAAACTTGGTATTCGGGTCGATCCCCCACCTATAACAGTTGTTTGTCACTGCCGCCCTGTTTGCCGTTTATCCCACTGCAGTTGCAGATGTCCACGGGGACGTGGAGATATCTCTCGCACTCATCAAAGTTCGACGTCCATTAACACCCTTCGAACATCTCGAGAGAAACAAAAATCTCGAGGCCGAGATTGCCGTCGAATGGATATTGAAAAGTGCTCTCTTGATCGTGCTTACCCCTCAAGATGTCGCCGGACTTGCCGATCTGGTTGCAAAAGGATCTTATGGCATTGTCTAGCCTCTCATGGCTTGTCGCTCGCCCGCCGTCGTAGCAAGCCCTGTCTTTCCTGCTAGAGAGGCCCAACCACCAGTACGGGCTCGTTGTTGGGCCTTTTCGGCTCAGATCTCGGCGGAGGCTCTGGGTCTGTAGGCCTCGGAGCCTCGTGTGTCGTCTCCGGATCTTCTGGGCAGATGATCCAGTTATCCGAGTCCCCTTGGTCGCCAAAGTCATATGGAGCATCTTCTGCTGGCTTGTACAGCAGGGGACTATTGAAACACACGAGATCGTAAAAGGAGCATCTATCGACGAGGGGGAAATGAAGATTTATGGATGAATACTTGCCATGGTGTTGTTTGCATCTGTCAGATCGGGGTCACTATGCAGTCAACAGGGTTAGCGAGCCACCCCAGATGAATCTTGCCTCGCGTTACCAAGCAAAATTAACAGCCTCAGACTACATCAAGGATAGACGTACTCTATTATGTGGTCAGCGACCCAGAGCCACAAGTTTTCCAGACGCCCTCGGAGTGATGTGCATCATGAGGCTGGCGGCATGGCATCCACTGTTGACGCCACTCGTGACTGGTGGGCACTCCTGAGGTGTCAAACCAGTTCCGGTGGCTCCTCCAATACCAACGTGACAGTCTGCCCAGAGGTTTGTTAGTCAAGTTTTGCAGGGTTTAGAATCTGTCCTTCCTTGCGTGCCCCATAGCGCTGCCGAGCCAGGAGATTGAGCCTTAATGTTCCACTCTACTAAAATGAGACCAGCTGTCGGACCACGATTCGTAAAGAGCAGGTCTTGCACTTCAACGTCACCCACGTCACCGTCGTTGCCTACTTTGATCATGGCTTTTGGGTTTCTTGACCACATAGCATCGAAGAGTTGTATGTGGAAGACGGTTCATTTCACCTCACTTGGATGGCGTCTTGGATAAAAACACTGCACTGAGTGCCTTTAAACTTGCGAAGGAACTTCGACTTGGCGCGCCTCTGAGAGCAAAAAATACCCTATGAGAGCCACTAGAGTGGCTGGAAGACGATTTTCGACTCTCCTGCCTTATTGAAATGTCGTTTCTACCGTCTTTCAAGTGCCAAGATCTCTGCAGAAGTTTGAATCTACTACCAGTAGCTTTAGCTATCCACAAGTAGAACAAAATAACTCCTTTCCACTCATCTCCGTCATTATTTTCAATTTTTAATTCTTGGCTAACCTTTCTTGCCTAGTTGTAGCAACAGACTAATCAAGGGCCTCTTATTGCCAGGGCCTCCTTATACCTATCAACATTTAAGATCCTCTCCTCTGCATAATCTTGATGACTGTCATCACGGACAAAGGGTACGACAATCGGTCAATTTTACATCCAGATGTTCTCAATACATACAGGTCGTATTCGTTTATCTTTTTATCGCTCTGGCTCAATTCCGTTTTCTCTTCACCTTCCAACTTTTACTGAAGCCGGAGAATAACGAACGAGCAATCTCCCAAGCAAAGTTGTGCATATACAACGCTTCGATGCCGTTTACATTTCGAGATGGTCAACTATTGACTAGTTTTCTGATCGGCACCAACAAAACTTGAGCGCGCACGCAAAATCTGACAATCAATCACTAGTCTTTAAGATTCCGACGGCGTTAATAAAGCCTTTCTCGACTTCTCGCCAAGTCTACCGGCCATTCATGGCGAATATCACAATGCGGATTGTACGCGATGTTGGCACTACAAGCGTATACCTGGCGGCTCTAGCCGATGACAAACAACAGCATGTATAGAACGCCCAAGTCCGAAATTCATTGTATGGTAGCCGATGCGGCATTGACCGCTAGAAGAATGGCTTTTCATGCCTATTGATGGCCTGCCCTGATTTCCGTTTCGTAATCAGGTGAACTAGCGTGCATTTCCGTCAAGCGTTCAATGCTATGAGAGTGGTGGCATTTCGACTGAAAGCATTTCGCATTGCTCGGCAAGCCTCCGCGTTTGTGTTTTGTTCCATGACGCAGGGAACAGTCTTGCAAAAACCTGTGTTACCCGATACTAATAAAACGAATGACGTCGATACAAGCCCTCGGCAAGATGAGTTGCTGAGTCCTTTTGCAAAATATTTGTAAGCTGTCTGCATCCATTACATGAATTCCAAACCATGGGTTAAGAATATTTTTCTGGCAGCAGATCTCACGTTTATCATCCATCTTTGGAAACCATTGTTAAAAATAACTGACTTGTGTAACTTTGATACAGAGTCTTGATAGGTTGAAAGCGTGATGTGTTTTTTGGGATTACCAGCTTTAAAATTCATGAAATGTTATAACAAAGGATTACCGTTTATAACTACAAATTGTCAAAGGCTCTAATGCTGTTTAGTGTTTGCCATATATAGGACAAAATGTATAGCAAGACCCGTGAATAATACTCCAAGAAATTTCACTCCGAGCCAAGCTTCAAAGATCGGAAATCGGCCTGTTGGATCGCAGCAAGACATGACTTGATATATTATTAACATTACTGACCACATTAGTCTATAATCTAGTTCAAAATCCTATTGCAGTTATTACTGGCATTTGATTGTGATAGCGAAAGTTGCGTATTATATACTAGTGTAAAGAGCGAGTTCACATATATCTCTAGGGTAGCTAATGAACCTGTGAAGGAGTCGAATTTCACCAATACTTGCTACATGAGACCGAGGGGTTACAAAGATATTGTCGATGGTCATGTATTCTTAGAGAGGTAACTTATGCATCTAAGGACCTTGGAGTCACTCAAGAGGCCCGGTTTGGGTTCGTGGCGACGCAAGAGGACGGCGATAAAATCCATATGTTAACAGTTGACGTCTTTGTCAGTTGGTTCGGGTAATAAGACATGTTGAGTCTCTTGAGCTGAAGCATTGCATGCACGGTACCGCGAGTCATGAATTGTAAGAGCTGACGGCAAATCGCTCGAGCACCGCCCTTTTTGGATCTTGTAGTTACACCCAAATTTAGGGAACAGCGAGTTATTGGCCACACCGAAACTTGACGTGACGATGTTTGAGCTATCATCAATCAGGTTGATTGGTATATTTGGTGCATCGCCGGCGTCAGGTCAAGCCAAAGTTGCCCAAAGCATTTGTTTCAGCGCCAGCGACTTTGGCAGGCATCACGTCTACTGCAAGAGGCAAGACGCAATGAAAGAAACAAGCTGAGTTTTATACAGGCAGCCAAAAGCAGGAAAACTCATCGTCAAGCATGTAGCACGAGAATACTGTTTGCCAATCAAGATGTGCAGATGCTGGCATGACCCCGCCGGCTGAAGCTGCTTGAGTGTCAATAACAGCCATGTGCTATATTTAGGCCTATATTTATCGACATATCAAAATTAAGACTCTATGATGAAGTCGTAAGTATGAGGCTGTGCGTACTTTCAAGTCAATGGTTTACAAGATGTATAAGACACATATAAAAGGCCAGTGTCCCCTCGACGAAGAGTGCGATTCTACAAATCATCAACCTGCCTCTGCGATTACAAAAATATAATTCAAGCCACAGATTTTCGACTTTGCTTCGTTCGAAAACCCAAGTTTTCTAGTCTCTGTCTAAAGACAATAGTACTTGTGTTTTTCTGCTGATGTAAGATGTTTTTGATCACAAAGAACTTTCGTCATGCCATTTCTCTACTGCTTGATGATGACACACTGATTCTTTCCCCAAAATTCACAGAACCATGTCTGAAGTTGCTGATCTGCGCATCGCCTCCAAATACCTTGCCTACGACAACAGTACCAAAAACACTGAATGTGTTACAATCGCTCTGTACATCTACAATGCCGGCCCCAATGAGGCTAAGGCGACCAAAGTGAAAGCTGGCTTCAGCTGGAACATGGACTACAACAAGATGTCGGCTATAATTCGTGAGACTACACATTGGGGCCAACTATCGCATGTCGTGAGAGGACAAGAGCTGTCATGGGAAAAGTCGCCGCGCAAGTTTGAGAGCACCAAACACGGTTGGGACATGGTGACTACGCTCGGCGATGTTGCAGCCGGGACAGTCGTTGAGCTTTGCCTCTCGTTTCCTACAACAGACGAATCTTCCTATAAGGACTGGGAGGTTGGCGCAAACGTAGAGTCTGACACCGTTGACCCAGATGAGAGCAATACCTTGACCACATACATCATCACTCCCCGCCACCATGATGAGGGTAGAGATTATTGGAATAAGCCAGGCTATCTGTCCAATCTTGATATCCCCGACTTAATCAATGCCAAGCCTCTATTTTTAGTTGATCTGCGCATTGCTTCCGCCCTACGTTATTACGATAACAACGTCAGGCATCATAGCCATGAGACATTGACCTTTTTTGTTGTCAATCATGGACCGACAACGGCTAGGAAGCCTATTCTAAAGGCGCAAATCCCGGATGGGTCGAAAAGTTTCTTATGCAGCGGGGAAAAGGCGCTGGCGCCTTGTGAGATGGATATTGGCACAGGCGGCGGCATTTCTTCAGTCGAAACCTTGCGCAAAATGGACAAGTACGCTTGGAAATCCTTTGGCTCACTCGAAATCACCATTGACGAGAATTTGGAAGCCATTGTGTGCCCGCTTCCCAACCTCCATCCAGGAATGATTAATCGCATTCGAATCAAGATTTCTCTGTCTTGTACGACTACCAAATCCCACAAACAGCTCACGGCCTCAATTTCGTCGCAAAATGAGAAGCTTGAGCCAAGTAATGATTCTACTCGGTACTGGATGACTCAAACGCATGAAAAAACTGAAAAGCTGAATGGCGTCGATTACTGGGAAATCATGGGAGATATGGCTGAGCTGAACAAATCGGCCATTGACTATGGTAGTCGAGCAAACGTGACAGGCTGGAGTCTCGAAACTCCTATTTTAGTGTCGGGAAGCGATGGATACGAGGACATGACACTTGACGAGCTGGTTCAGCGTGGGGGAATAACCAGACAGGTCATTGGACTTGACACTCCAAAGGAGATGAGGCAGCTTGAGAAACCCCTCCAAAGCAAGTTATCAGGTCCAGAGTCCAGAATCGAGGAAACTATGAAAGCCAAGACCTTTTCCCATGTGGAACGTGGATATTCAGCAAATGGCATGGTAGTTTATTTTTCAGCAGACACCAAGAATCAGCAAAGCTACACTGCGGATCCAGACACGCTGGTATATCTAGAGCCCGCCAAAGTCAAGGTAGATGGGTCCGACACTGAGGTCTGTCTTGGCTCTTGGATCCCAGTCAAGAAGCTGTGGACGGGTGCCAGGGTCAAGGGGGTAAATCCCGAGGGCTTGATTACTAGCGCTCTTGTGACAGGATTGCAGCAACTAGAAGAAAAAGGGCAAGACGGGTACCTTTTTGCAGCGCCTAGCGTCGTCAGCCAAAGCCACAGCTACGTGGTTGGAAAGAAGTATCAGGGAGGCATCCTCGTCCACAACGGAAGAGACTGGCGGCCCAAAGTACCAGGACAAGTGGGATCGTCGGCACTTTTCGTTGCTCGCGCTATTAGGGATCGCCTGGTGGCAACAACGACACCGGGAAGTACTTTTCGACATGGCATGATTCTACGCCAGGTTCGCCCTCTGCCGCAGCAACCCCATTTGCCTCCAAGACGACATGCCGTTCTCCCTCATGGGATACCTGCGCGTGATGAAGGGGGCAATTGGTTGATATATCTCTACGAGACAGACACGCCAGCTGTGGTGGAAAATGCCCGGTTTGCCGTTTACCATGGAGGACACCCTTGGCGCCTTACATATGACCCAGATGGTGCAGATGATCGACGAAACCAGTCTCTGCGGGGCTCTCCACCCCAAGGCCAACTTCTAGAAATCCAACCTAGGGAGCGAAGGGGAAGTTATAGTGGAGGCCAACTGGACCGTGATGAATATCCACCCGCAGTCGCACAGCAAGGCGGACCAAGGGCGTTTGTTGCCTACATTGATTCTACAGACAATCGCAGAGCCGGAGCCGTCATGGGGATGCAGCTGAGCTATTATACAAGTGTGGGATATAAAGGCCATGTCATGCAGGCAGGGGATTACTTCCGATTTGCCATTATTCACGACGATCTGAGAACGCTGGAGTATCTCGGAGATGGCGTTGGAGACGAGACGCAGATTGAGCGGCCGCCTGCCAATCATGACTGAAAGGCTTGCGAGGCTGCAGATGGTGGTATTGGTGGCTTTGGACACGAGGGTTACCGTGACTTTGCAGAAGAAAGTACGTGTCTAATTGGGAGCCGATATCAGATGCTAGCTTCTATTTTTTGATTGAGCTTGTTTGCTTTGATGCTTTCATGTAACCAAACTGTTCCAGAAGTGCTTGTGAGTGTCCATGCTTACGCAGATGGATACTGGGCAAGAAAACTCTAATAGATAGAGACTAGAAGGTAGGTAGAATAATGCCGACTGTTGACTAGTAGCCATGACTCGATTGACTTGGCTTGGGATGGACTGACTGCACTGCAGCTTATTATATACATATAGGCTGCAGCAGCAAAGTTGACCAAGAAGCAAAGCTTCGGAGTGGCCATGATCTAGAACGCGGGGGAGATGGCTGACTGGGAAGACGGCATATGCAGGCCATGTACATTGTATACTTTTACACGTCTCCATTTAGATCTGATAGGCTGCCGGGGACAATGAGGAGGTGAGGGGAGCTGTCGTTTCTCCGTCGCAGATCCATGCTCACCCAGACATGACGACCAAACAACTCACATGGGGGGTCTTATGATGGCATGGCGTAAGCACAACCACGAGTCAAACATGGTGGCACCCCATTCGGCATTGGATCAAGCCGCAATCCTTCAATGGCAGTGACAGCAGCTCGATCAGGTCCTTGATTCGGCTCTGACACATTTTTTTTTTAATTTTTTGTTCCACGGCAGGGAAGCTGCTCGCAAACCTGGGCGTCAAGGCTTCAAAATCTCGACGGCAACCTTGCAATGTCTGCGGTTCCGAGTGATGCGGCTGAGCGGCGACGTAAGCAAAACCGAGAGGCGCAAAAGAAGAGACGTGAGTATTTTTAAATTTTTAAATTTATTTCTTTTCAAGGGGGGGATTTCTTGCATGGATAAGCTGTCAGAGACGCATCCGCGACAGCTGAGCATGTAAAAGGGGCCGAAGGAATGCTGCGTAAAAGGATTCAAGAAGCAAGCTTGGCTCACTCATGGGGCTAGGCAACGCGCTCAAAGTACAGATAGCGGAGCTGCAGGCCAAAAACTCGGAGCTTCAGGCCTTCAAGAACAGTGCGTTATGGGCCAAGGAATGCCCGACACTGCTGAGTCCGCCGAGCGCCGTGCGCGCGCCGGTGCTAAACGGCATTACCAGGCGCGGCTCGCTTCCGCCAGAACAAGAGGCGGCCCGCAATCTCGGCGGCGGAGAGAGGAGCACGGCCTTTCAGCCATATCTGCAGACGCTCGACGACGACTTGTTGCGCGACATGGTGACGGACTGGAGGACAAATCCGCAGAGTGCAGCCAGCAGCGGGCCAGAGGCTCATCACGAGCCGGACGACTTGGCCAAGCAAAACTCGGACTCGGGGTCGACGAGCTGCGAGACGGGGAGCACGCTGCCGGCGTCGACCTATCTCGATCCCGCGCTGGGGCCCTTGGACAAGATCAAGGCCAACGCGGCAGACGACCTGATGCCTCTGGATCCGGCCATGAGCTTCAGCCACCTTGGGGCCTTTGCCACGCGGCGAGAACAAGGCGCCGTCATGGCTCGGCGTCCCAGTTTGGCCTCGACGGGCGCATCCCGCCCGGACCGCCGACACGGCGCACTGAGGATAGCCGTGGCCAATGGACAGAGCCCCATGGTGCGCCTCTTGCTACGCCACGGCGCTGACATTGACGGGCGCGACGACCGCGGGCGCACGGTGCTGCATGAAGCGACGGAGAGCAACGACGGGGACATGGCGCGCCTGCTGCTGCAAAGGGGCGCCGACGCGGGCGCTGTAGACGCAGCGGGCATGACGCCGCTCGATGTGGCGGCCTCGCTAGGCAATGTCGAGGTGGCAGAGGTGCTGCTCGAGGCATGTCCCGACTAGCATGGGCTGCTCGAGCTGCCTTGTCGTTTTATTGTAATGTATGTATGTGGTTGACTTGGTTGTGGCCAGGGGGGTTTGCCAGGCGCTAGGCCGCTTTGTTTGGGTGCCAACTCATATAAACCATGTGCATCAGGGCTTCCTGCCGTTGCATTGGGACGTGCTATTTATAAGTTGCCATGATGTCAAGACTTGTCTCTTGTTGCTCATGTCTGGTTGGCTGAGGGCGAGGTGCGAGCATGCACTCTGGAGACGCGGTTGCTACCACGGCTTACCAACAGCTGCTGTCTGTCGCACCCATGACGTGAAGATGGGTGCGCTTGGAGAGGGTTGGCGGGATCAATGCACCGTGGGACAAAACGAGTATAGTCGACAAGGCCAATCCGGGCCCTGCCTGCTTGTGTCTTTATAGCATCCTATATATCCATGTACAAGTTGTATACAGCCTTGACCGTTGTACTGAGAAACCATTTACTGCTCCTTTTCTTCCTTTTTACTCGTAGCCCACAAGTCGTAATACCGCCCCTGTCGCGCCAGCAGCTCTGAATGAGTCCCAGCCTCTACAACCGAGCCCTGCTCTATAAAGTAAATGCAGTCCGCCTCGGTAATTGTGCTTAATCTATGAGTCACAATTACCGTCGTTCTCCTTCTTTTTGTCCTCTCCAAGCCCTGGTGGACCCGAGCCTCGGACTGTGCGTCTAGTGCTGATGTGGCTTCATCGAGTAGGAGAATGGCTGGTTGGCGGATAAGGGCTCTGGCCAAGGCAAGTCGCTGCTTCTGGCCCACGCTAAGCTGCGTGCCTCTGTTTCCCACCATGGTGTCAAAGCCATCACTAAAGCAAAAAGAATTAGCATAATCTGTCTCTGCAAGAAAAAGTCCTGTATGAGGCAAGACGTACGGCAAGTCTTGGATAAAGTCGTAAATGTCGGCCTGTCTACACGCTTCCTCTACAGCAGCATCCGAGGGCCTCGAAGCCTCGTCATCCTCATCAAGGCCGAGCAAGAGATTTGCCTTGACCGTCCCGTTATAGAGCGTAGCATCTTGGCCAACAAATCCGACATGCCGACGATACTCGGCCACATTGAGCGACATTAGTGGCTTGCCGTCGAGTCGAATTTCGCCGCGTGCAGGGTCGTAAAACCGTTCAATCATGGAAATGATGCTACTCTTTCCCGAGCCCGTAGGCCCAACAAAGGCAACCCTTGAACCGGCACGGATACAGAATGTCACATCCTTTAATGCAGCGCGGTTCGGCCGCAGCGGATAAAAAAACGTGACGCAATCAAAGTCGACTTGTCCTCGAGGCAAACCTTGTTCCGTACTTGTAGATCTGTCAAGCGGATCAATCCTCGATTCCTGCGAGGTGAGGCGGGTCAGCATGGCAGATGCCTGCTTCGCTTTGCTTATGCTTGGCGTCCAGGAAAAGACGAGGCCAGTCGAGTAGGCGCCCATGAGCATGGAAGACTGCACAACCATGAATTGGTCCAGAGAGTATTCATGCCGTATAATCAGCTTGCCGCCATACCAAAACGTCAAAGACATGCCGGCATAGTATATAGCTTGAGCCATGGCGTAGATGAGAGACGTTTGCACATTTGCCTTGAATGCCCGCGCCACGGTAGCGTCCATGGCGCTCACAAACTGCCTCGTGACTTGATCCTGCATCGTCAAGGCTGCAATAGTGCGAACCCCAGAAAGGCTCTCGCTCGCAAGTTCAGCCGCCTCGTGGCCTAGCTCGGCATGTGTCTCAAACTCGCCCACGAGCCAATCGCCAAAGTAACCCGAGGCTGCGAGCGCCGGATAGAGAGCTAGACACAGCAGAGTGAGCTTCCAGCCAAAGACCATTGCGGTGGCGATGCCACATGCGGCAGTGGATGCACAGAGAAGGATATTGCTTAGGGCGGAGCCGCTTATGCCTGCAAGGTCGTTTATTGACGTGGAGAGGAAGCCGCTCAAGGACCCCGGCGAGTGTCGTTTTTGGTCGAAAAAGGAAATTTCCATGCGCAGTATCTTTTCCAGCGCCATGCTGCGTACCCGGTTCAGCATCTTCTCGGAGCTCCAGGCAAAGATGAGACCTTGGGCTCCTAGCAGGATAAACATGACCACGGCTAGAGCAAAGAATAGCAGAGAGTAGAAGCCCGTCTCGGATCGAATCTTTTCCATGGCAAATGGTGGCTGCGAAATCGAGACAAAGGATTTGCCAAACAAGATGGCCGATGTAGGCTCCTCGAAGCCGGCTATAAGAGAGGATATCAGGCCTACGACTACCCACTTTAGCTCTGGCCGATTCAGAGTCCACCCGAGCCTCAAGAGCGCCAGTGCTGACTTTGCAGAGTCATTCTTGTTGGGATCCGAAGCTAAGAGAGAAGCATCTTGGTCTTGTTCATCCAACTCGTCCTTGGAGTCACTTGAGCTAGCCTTTTCAAATAACGAGTCGGATGTTTCAGTCGTTTCAGATGGCGATGCTTCGACGTCACTTTTCCCTTGTTGGCTCTGGGCCTGGACAAGATGAAAGTAGAGTAAACGTGAAGCCATGAGCTGGCCATGTGTCCCCCGCTCAGCGATTTGCCCGGCTCGCAACACGACAATTTCATCAGCACCACGGATAATTGAAAGACGGTGCGCAATGATAATCTTGGTGCAGTTGACACAGTTCTTTTCCAGAGAAGCCATGAGCTTGGTCTCGGTTTCGCCATCGAGCGCCGAGGTGGCTTCGTCGAAAATGAGAACCCGAGGCTGCCCAACAATAGCTCGTGCAATGGCGACTCTTTGTGCCTGACCGCCTGATAGGCGCGACGCTCTCGATCCGATGGGCGTGTCGTAGCCCAGAGGCAGCGCCTCGATAAAGTCATGGGCTTGCGCCACTCGTGCAGCCTCGTAGACACGTTGACGCTTCTCTTGCTCAGTCGCACCGTGCCACTGCGATGCGTCTAGGCCATGTGCAATGTTTTGGTATACCGTTGTGTTGAAGAGAAATGGCTCCTGGCTGACGAGGTGAATCTGCTGGCGCAACCAGCGTAGCTTGAGCGTGTCGATTCGTCTACCATCAAAAGTGATGTCGCCGGCGACGGGGTTGTAAAAGCGCAAAATCAGGCTTGCAATGGAACTTTTACCAGACCCCGACGGCCCGACAATGGCAACTGTTTTGCCAGCCGGGAAAGAAATACTCAAGTCATGCAGCACAGTAGCCGCCTGACGATGAGGGTAAATGTGCTTGACGTGGCGCAAAGCTATGCTGCCATTAACTTTTTCAGGAATCAGGCCCTCATCAACGTCAATGGGTGACTTTCGCTCAGTGATACAAGAGATGCGATTAAGCGCCGCAATGGCCATGTTGAAAGCCTCGAGGTTGGATCCAATGTTCAAGACGACAAACGCAGCCGATTTAAGGACAATTGTGATGGCTACAACACTTGTAAAGGGCGTGATGCCGTCTGCAAGTCGTTTTGAGCCGAGCCAGAATCCCAGCGCGACATTGATATACCCGCTCGCCGCACAGAGGCTAATCATGGCCGAATTCAAGGCCTTGAAGATGAAGGCGTACTTGGATGCCGTCTTGACATGGTCCATGTACATTTTATGCACGCGCCTCTGCAGCCCCAGCGCCGTCGTGCTCTTGACATCCCAGAGCGCTTCTTCCACCACGGCAGAGCCAGCCAACGAGGCGTCGAGTGAGCGCGTGGTGAAGCGCGCCGTGGCTTTCCCGCCAAGGACGAGCACCAGCGTGCCAAGGACAAAGGACCATGACAAAATGCAGCCTAGCATCCAATCCAGGGCAAAGCACACGGCAATGGTTCCCGATAAATTGCCTAGAGCGGCGATGCTAATTGCCAGCTTGGACGAGAGGGCGTCTTGGACCGTATTGGAGGTGAGGTGGGACAAGATGTCTTGGGTGCCCTGTCCGTCAAAGACGGCCATGTTTTGCCGCAGCGTGGCGGAAAAGTACTCCCTCTTGATTCTTCGTGTGACGCGGCCGGCCGTGTGGGCAAAGCCGCACGTAGCAATTGTCCATGAGGCGAGAGAAATGAAGAAAATATAGAGGTAGTATAGCGCAAACTGGTTGATGTGTCTAGGGGAGCCATTTTGCTCATGCTGGGCCTGTGCGAGAAATTCAACCAGATGGGCGTTTACAATCTGTATTCGCGTATTAGCGATTTGGCTCAATTGAGATTTTTCATACAAAAAACTTGTCTTGTGTGCAAAAAGAGTCGACTCACTGGCGCAGTGGGATGCAGTAGGCCGGCAATCAAGGCCGCAACAGTACTGGCTAGAAGCAGCACCAGGTCCTGCAGCGACGCATATCGATACAGGCGCAAAGGCCCATTGGCGTCGGGCAATAGCAACTGCCGGTGCAAAATGTCCTTTTCCGCTAAATGTTGCGTCGCGTTGCTTTTTTTCATCTTGTCTCTCTTGTGAGCGCCGACACCACCATTGAAACAAACAAGAAGCAAACTGTTACAGTTTACTCTTGTCTTTGTCCTAGACAAAAGCCACACATGGTAATGAGTCAATGAGCAGAGAAATCGTTTTTGCGCCCTCGTCACTAATTGTACCGTGAATTGGCATTTCTTGTACGGCGGTGTATCTCTAGAGTATGATGCGCGACCCGTCAGCATCGTGCCGCCAAGGCCTTGTGCCGGAGACGCTGACTGGGGATCGTCAATCTAGACTACATGTCAGATTGGCTCGTCCCGGTGCATCATGGGGGGTGGGTTATGCACCCGCTTGCACAAGTTGGGCCCCTGGCTTCATAAATCCAACTCGGCCCCTCTGCATCGTACACTCACCGCAATTCACTGCTGACTCGTCAGGGCAAAAGCAACGACTTGATGGGGGTGCACAAATCAGGCTGCATGTGTATACAAGACGGCGTGGTGCGAAATTGTAGCACGACACTAGAGCGGCAAGCATCATTCAAGTCGTGACAATGTCGTCGTCGGGCACCAAGACGCCGCCCTGGCAAGGCTGGGATAGCTGTTGCGTCTTGAGCGCCAAGGAAAATGGCCTCAAGAATTCGAGTCCGTTGGTGTCGAAGCTGCAAGATGCATTTGACGCACAGTCTTTGCTTAAATTTTGCCGCGACAACAAAGTTTCACGGGAAGCGGTGCTTGAGCTAGCTTGGTGTATTCTCGTGGGTGCCTATACAGGACTGGAGGATGTCTGCGCGGGTGTGGTGGTGAACGGCACTGAAAAGGTGGTGCGATGTCGCCTCGACGCACAGCAGAGTGCTCGTCGCCATGTTTTGACCTTGGAAGAGGTGGACTTGGAGGCAAGGTGCATGCTCGATGTGGTATCGGGTGGTCTCTTGGACACGATTCTCGTCCTTGATACAAGCGACGCCAAGACGAAATGGGTCAACAGTCTATCGCCGCCAGTGAGTTTTTCATGCTCAGAGTGCAATGGCTAAACTTGCTGACGGCGGGGAAAGGATGGCTCTGGCATTGGCCACATTGAAGCCCAAGTAGACTTGGATAAAGCAACAATCTCCATCAGCAACTCATTCACCACACCCGGCGCTTCATGGAGCACGCGAGCAGCCAGTCTCTTTTCCAAATGCATCGCTGATATAATACTTTGCCCCAATGAGCCCCTTGGCAGCCTCGACTTGCTCCCGCCAGCCGACGCTAAGCAGATCCAGAGCTGGAACAGCAAAGACTTGGGCACCCACAACAGCTGTCTCCACCACGTCATTCGCCAGCGCGCCGAGGAGACGCCCGACAGTGTTGCTGTATGCGCCTGGGATGGAGACTTGACGTACCGCGACTTGGACCTGGTCTCGTCGCACGTTGCCTGGAAACTCCACAGCCTGGGCGTCGACAGAGGCTCCGTTGTTGCCTTTTTGTTTGGCAAGTCCAAATGGACCATTGTCTCTCTGCTGGCCATTATCAAGGCGGGCGGCGCGGCGGTTGCGCTCAATGCAGATTTCCCGCTTGAGCGATGCAAGCACATTCTCGAGGTGACGCGAGCCTGCGTCCTCGTCGTGGCGCAAGACTTGGAGCAGTCCATCGACCTTGACGCCGCAGTCACCAAGCTCGTTGTGGATGAGGCTCACTTCCCCATTGCGGCCAGCTCTGACGCGCGTGACTCGTTTACGTCGCCAACCGTCAAGCCAGATGACCTGGCCTATATCCAATTCACCTCTGGCAGCACTGGGCAGCCCAAGGGAATGATGATTGAGCATAGAAACTACCTTGCCAGCGCCAAGTCGCAGCACCAGGCTTGCCGCGTCAACAAGCAGTCGCGCGTTTTGCAGTTTGCCAGCCACTCGTTTGACGCGATTCTCGTCGAAGTCATGACGCCCTTGCTGGCTGGCGCCTGTGTGTGCATCCCGTCGGATGAGCGGCGCCTCAACGACTTGGCGGGCGCGATTCGTGACTTTGATGTCAACTGGATGGGCCTGACGCCCACCTTGACCAGAGTCATCAAGCCTGCTGATGTTCCGGGGCTCGAAACGCTGTGCACATGGGGCGAGGAGGGCGCCATGGACATTATCGAGACGTGGGCCGATGCCGTTGAGCTCATCAACATTTACGGGCCGTCGGAAACGTCTGTCGAGTCGACTGCACATTCGTGGTCCAGGGGTATTCGAGACACGTGCCATTTAGGCAAGCCTCTGCCCACGGTGAATACATGGATCGTGCGCATTGATAACCGTGAAAAGCTTGCCGCCATTGGAGCCGTTGGAGAGCTGGCCTTTCAAGGGCCGCATGTAACAAGAGGCTACTTGCACGGCCCAGCGGATTCTTTTCGAAACCATGTGCCGTGGCTGCCCCCCGGAGAACGAGAGCAGCGAATATACTACTCTGGCGACCTTGTGCGATACACGGCAGATGGCAGCTTGGAGTTTTGCGGTCGGCGCGACACACAGGTCAAAATCAGGGGCCATCGCATCGAGCTCGGCGAGATTGAGCATCACATTAAGCAAAACCTCCAAGGCGAGTATACCACATCGGTAGTAGAAGTGATTCGGCCTGGGTACCGCCCGGCGCAAAAGATTGTTGTTGCCTTTTTGGCCGAGCAGCGCCACGCCGTTTCTTCCAACGAGTCTCCTCTACGCGCTACTTCTCCCGAATCGAGAGCACAGGCAGCCGAGCTGGAGAAGCAGCTGGCTCAGTTTTTGCCAAGGCACTTTGTTCCCGAGCTGTATCTGCCGCTCGAGTACTTGCCCACCTCTGCCTCGGGCAAGGCGGATAGGAGAAAGCTGAGGACAACGGCAGAGGCGCTCTCTGAGAGGGAGCTGCAGAGCTACTCATCGCATACCAGCACCAAGAGACTACCGCAGACAGACACGGAGATCAAGGTGGCTCGGCTCTGGGGCGAGATTCTGGGGCTGGATTACCAAGAGATTGGCCTCGAGGATAGCTTCTTTTGGCTGGGGGGAAACTCGATTCTCGCCATGAAGCTGGCGGTTGGGGCGCGCAAGCAGGGAATGCCCGTGACTGTGGCACAGGTTCTCAACAATGCGCGCCTCGGGCAGCTTTGCGCCGTCATGGCAAGCGAGAGTGCCGTGCAGCCAGACCAAGCGCCAAGCTATACGCCCTTTTCCACTCTTCCCAGCAAAGTGGCCAACTCGTTTGTATCGAGGGTGGCGGCGCCGCTGCTGGGCGTCGACGAGGCCAATGTACAAGATGCGGCGCTGGCGACAGACTACCAAGTGGAAAACCTGGCGTGGTCTTCGCTAAAGACGCGCGGCGGGACGAATTACATTACCTTTGACTTTGACGCTGGCGTGGATGCCTCTTGTCTCTGCACAGCCATTGAGAGGCTTGTTGAGCACCACGACATTCTACGCACCGTCTACCTTGTCTACGAGCGGCGAGTCTATCAGGTTGCGCTCAAGAAGCTGGCCTTTGACATTGTCGACTGTCCCCCCAGCAAGGATGTAGCTGGAGCCACGTCTGCGCTGGTGGAAGCCGACTCGGGCCAGCCTGTGGATATTTCTCGCGCCCTCGTCAAGTTTTGGCTCGTGCGCAACGACGAGGACCAGGTCAAGTGCCTGGTGATGCGAGCCTCGCATCTTCAGTACGACGGGGTGAGTCTGATTCGGCTGTGCAAGGAGCTGTGTCTAGCTCTGGATCAAGAGCCGCTTTTGCCCACGACGCCGTTTTACGGATACATGCACTTTGCAGCGACGAATGAGCAAGACGGCGCACGCGAGTTTTGGCGCAAGACTCTGGCAGGCTCGGCCATGACTGACGTGTTGCAACACACAAGCATCCCCTGGAAGCACGTCTTGGACGGGCAAGTGGAAACCGTTATAGACACGGCCACTATGCGCTCCGACTCGGATATAACCATTGGCACCACCATCAAGGCTGCCTGGGCGCTGGTGCTGGCGGAAATGTCAGGCACCAGCGACGTGGTGTTTGGCTCCGTCATCTGGGGCCGCAACGCCATGTACGCTGGCGTGGAGCAGGTGACTGGCCCGTGCATCGACAACATCCCCGTGCGCGTGCAGCTCAGCTCCGGCATGACGAGGCGGCAGGTATTGCAGCAGGTGCAGCGGCAGTACTTTGAAGCAGTGAGCCATGAGAGCTTCCAGTACAAGCGCATAGTGCAAGAGTGCACCGACTGGGCGCCCTGGCAGCGGCTGAGCTCGCTCGTCGAGTACGAGAACCTGGGCGAGGAGACGGCTCGCTTTGAGATGCAGGGCAGCGGCAACGGGCTGGTGGTGAATGAGGTGCGTCCGCCGGCGGATCGCCATGACATTACCATTTTCAGCACTCCGCTCGGCGCCCACCAGACCTTTATTGCCCTCGACTTTTGCAAGGCGGCTGTGTCTGAGCCGCTGGCCCAGAGCATGCTGGATGCGCTGGTGGCGCGCATTAGCGACTTTCACAGCCATCTTGACGAGACGGTGGAGCTTGTCTCTCAGCAGCGGGGGCTCCCGCGGATCCCCATGACGCTGCCTTGCTCCGTCAACGGCTTGCATCAAGGGCATGCAGACGACGCCGCCAAGGAGCCGCATGCCCAGACAAGACACCTTGTCCAAGGAGCGTGGGCCCGCATACTGGCTTCTCCAAAGCAAGACTTGGACGGGCAGTGGACAAGCCGGGTTCCCTTCTACAATGTCTGGGGAAACTTGATTGCCGCATATGGCTTGGCACGATGCTACCAAGAGGCGGGCCATGGCGTCTGCATGGAGGACATTTTGCACAGGCCCGACATGCAGTCTCAGGCCGCCCTGCTTGCACAAGGCCAAGGGCAAGTAGGAGACGAGTAATGCAGGAGCGCCAAGGTGTGTGTCTTGCATAAAAGCCACATATCCCCGTGTAAGCCTCTAGCAATGCAGAGAGAATGCAACACACAAGTCTGACCATGTCTGGAGCTAGAGGTGATGCATTCTTGTACTCAGCACCGTTGTCATGTCTTGCCAAGATTAAACCATTACTATACGCACTGTCCAACTTGTCCAATGTCATGAATTCTTACACAAGCCTTGAGACATGGAGACCCAGAGCTCACTTGTAGTCATGGCCGCTGTAATTATTTTTTTTCCAGCTGCCCCTGAGTAGTCGTTTTCCACCTCGTCAGCACGGCAGCAAGGCTTCCCTTTCGGGACATGTTTTTATTTTTTTTCCTTTGCCGGCCGTCAGCCGTGGAGCCGAAGTTGTTGAGTCGGTGTCAGGGTAGATGAGGTGGTTCATGTGTATGAGTACGGCATCAACGCCGGCTGACGTGCAAGACAGAGCCGCAGTCAGGGGCAGGCAACTTGCTGCTTCTTGAACATTTTTTTTTTCCTCTCGACTTTTTATTTCTCCCTTGTGTTTTATTCTTACTACAAAGTGTATTTCTGCAAAAGAATATAAAAAAAAAAAAGGTTATACAGAAAACCAAAACAAAAAAACCTTAAAAAAAAAAGGTACAATGGACGGTGTTGGTTCACGGCCTCCGCTCAAAGTGGCCATTATCGGGATTGGCCACCGCGGCTACAAGACGCATTTCCTATCCATTTTGGAAAATCCGCGGGCATGGAAAGTGGTGGCCGTGTGCGACACGAGCGACGAGGCGCGGGCGCGCTTTGCCAGCCAGCACCGCGGCATCAGCACCCATGGCAGCCACGACGAGTTGCTGGCGCAGCACAAGACGAGCCTCGACTTTGCCATTGTGTGTCTGCCGCACGAGCACCACTTGGCGTGCTGTGAGGCGCTGGCGCGGGCGGGCGTGCCGGTGCTAAAGGAGAAGCCCGTGGCCGAGTCGGCAGACGAGTATGAGCGGCTGGCGAGGCTGCCGGTAAAGATTGGCGTGTGTTTTCAAAAGAGGTTTGAGCCTCGCTATTTGGCGGTGAGGGATTTGCTGCCTCTGGTTGGGCAGGTGGCGTCGTTTACGGCAACGTTGAGTGCGAGCATTGCGGCGCTGGATGCCACTTGGAGGGCGCAGAGCGATGTGGGCGTCACGGCAAGTCTTTTTGTCCTTATCCACACATTGCTCTCCTTGGTCACACATTGCTGCTTCCCTTTCCTTGGCCACACACTACTGCTCTTCTCCTTGGTCACATATTGCTGCTTGAATATGTGTCCTTTTCGAGTCCTCATGGCTTCCCCTCTTGGCCACACATTGCTGCCTTTGCTGCTTCCCCTATAGACCCCCAAGGCTAACACTCATCCAGGAAGACCTGGGCTGCCACATGCTCGACATGGTCGTCTCCCTCTTTGGCCAGCCCACCGCCGTCGCCGCGCAAAACACAAAGGGCGTGCGCGCCGAACAAGCCTATGGCGGCGACGACGTGTCCAACATCATTATGAATTTCGGCCCCGCCGCCAAACACACCATGGGCCACGTTCATCTCTCGCGCGTCGCCCACCGCGAGCAAGAGTCGCTCGTCATTACCGGCACAAAGGGCACCTTTGCCCTCGAGGGCCGCGACGTGCGTCTGCGCGACAGCGCCGGCAACGAAACCTTTTCGCTGCACGACACCTCGGCAAAGACGTACGTGGTGCAGTCCATGCTGCATGCCTTTTCCGCCTGGATCACGGGCACAGAGCCAGACTTTTGCTGCGCAGTGGCCAACTTGAAAAACACGGTGCATGTCATGGACCAGGTTCGCGGCGCCTACGCAAAGTCGCGCGCCACGGATGCCCTCTCAAGTCTCTCACTCCAGGCCGAGCCTCGCCTTGGTGCCTCGCTTCAGGGCGCTCACCATGTCTGGCCCCTCTTGTCGGCAGAGTCGGAAGACGCCGTTGTGCGCCAGATGCACTCTTCCCTCTCCATCTACAACCGCTCCGACATTTACCAAGTCTTTGAGGACCGCTGGCGCTCAATGCACAGCCTCAAGCACGCCCTCGTCTGCAGCTCCGGCACCGTGGCTATTCTGCACATGTTTGAGGCGCTGGATCTGCGGCCGGGCGACCAAGTCTTGTGTCCCGTCTACACCTTTTTCGCCACCGCCTCGCCCCTGCTGCAGTATGGCGCCGTGCCCGTCTTTTGCGACTCGCTCGACGACGGGAACCTCGACCCGGCCGAGATTTTGAAGCGCTCCACTGCTCGCACAAGAGCCGTCATTGTCACCCACATGTGGGGGCTGCCCTGCCGCATGCAAGAAATTCTTCATAATGCTCGCAAGGTGGGCATCAAGGTGCTCGAGGATTGCTCCCATGCCCACGGCGCCATGGTCAATGGCAAGCTTGTTGGCTCTTGGGGCGACATGGCCGCCTGGTCCTTGCAGGCCAAGAAGAATGTCATGGGCGGCCAGGCCGGCGTCATGGCCACAAACTCGACCGACTACTACTCTCGCGCCGTCCTTCACGGCCACTTTAACAAGCGTGCCAAGGAGGATGTGCCAGCAGACCACTCGCTGCGAAAGTTTTGGCGTATGTTTTTTTTCTTTTTTTTTTCCCCTCTCCTACCACTCTCTCCATCACTCTGCATCACTCTCACTCTCCCTACCACTCTCTACTCTTCCCCCCCCTCTCCCCCCCGTGCTCTATATGGCTAACAAACCAAGTCACCGGCCTCGGCCTCAACCTCCGCGCCCACCCCCTCGCCATTGCCCTCGCCAACCAACAAGCCAACCTCCTCCCCACCCACGACCACAACCGCCAAACCTACGCCTCCTACATGGCCACCCGCCTCGCCGCCATTCCCTTTCTCAAAATGCCCGTCGTCCACGACACCCAGCACGACAAGCACGCCTGGTACGCCTTTGTCATGCAATTCGACGCCACCAAGGCTCCCCCTGGCCTCTCGCGCGATGACTTTGTCGCCAAGCTTGTCGACGAGCACGGCCTCTCTGAGGTCGACATCCCACGCTCCACGGGCCTCTTAAACGAGCTGCCGCTCTTTACCCACTCGCACGAGGCCATTCCTAGATTTGGAAACGAGCCTTGGGGTCAAGTCCAGCCTACTACGCAGTTTCCGCGCGCTGATGCCTTTTTCAAGGCTGCCATCAAGTTGCCTGTTTGGGCCACCAAGGCTGACGAGCATATTGTCAAGCACTACGTTGAAAAGTTTTTGCTTGTGGCTCGTGAGTGTTTGCAAGCCTCAGAGGGGCCCAAGGATGGCAAGACGAGCTTGAGCGAGCGTGTACATGCCAGATTGTAGCGCAAGCGCCACGGGATAGAACAGCACGTCATGTCTAGATTGTTTTTGTATAATTCATCTCATAATTGGACCGTCGAGTGGCATAAACTGTTTGCTTTGGGTGTGATTTTCCATGCGAGTCTTGTTACCTCATTACCTCAAGCTTGCTTCTTTTGCATTTACAGGAAAACATGGCGCAGTCATTTACTTTCTTGCTTTTTTCATCTTTTTTTCCATCTTCTTCTTTTACATGTTCACCCTAGTTTAGTCACCATGGCATATTCACCGACAACCCCTGACCCCCTAAATCATCCCGTCACCTAGAGCCAGCTCACCAGATTCTCTCAAAATTTACCCATGGTAACGGGCCCCGAAAATTTAAATCTCTTCAGCTCTTCAGCCGCCTTTAATATTCCTTGATATTCATCAATATTGAACTTTTCGCGTCGTATTGACATCCCTGCCTCTTGACTCAAAGTCATCACAAACAGCACACCCCCGCTTCCATCAAACTGCCACGCCCTTTCTCGCCATCACAACCGCCATGCTCGGGTCATCCAAAAACACCTTCCAAAAGTCGGGATTCTCCCGAATCGCCTTGGACTTTTCAAAGGGCACCTCGTCAATGTCCGTCAGACCAAACTTTTTATGCATCTCCGTGTTGCCCGAGTAGCTAGCCAGCAGGGAACACGCCTCAAACTCAATAGGCTCCGTCAGGTTCATGCGGTAGCGATAGCGCACTCCGCCGGGAATGTCTTGGAAATCCTTGTACGTGACTCCGTAAATCCCCGATGTGCAGGCCAGGCTCTTCATGTTGCCGACTCGCGCGCCCACGAAGCGTCCACCAGGCTTGAGACGAGACACGGCGTTGCGCCACATGGCCTCTAGCTGTTCGTGCGTTGTGGCGTGGTCAAAGCAAAAGTTGGACATGACAAGGTCGTATTCCTCGCGAAGGCCCAAGTGGTCCAGTGGCTTTGTCACGTCGGCTTCAAAGCAGCGAATCTTGCCGCTGCGTCCAAGCTTCTTCTCAGTCTCTTGCGCCACGCGCAGCATCGACGTCGATAGGTCAATGATGTCGACGCATGCCGCCCCTGCATCCACTGCTTGCCGAGCATGGAGGCCTGATCCGCCGCCAAAGTCCAGCACGTTGAGCCCCGTGCAATCTCCCAGCGCCACTTCGATTAGCTCCGACTCCAGGATGTTGCATGGCAGGTGTGAAATGTCGTTATACCCTTCGGCTTGCGCATCGTATTCGCTCTTCACCTTTTCAACGCTAGCCATGGCTTTGTCTGTTTACCAAGTATTTTTTTTTACCAATTTTAATTTTGGTTTTGACTCTTTTCTCCTTGACTCTTGTCTTGTCGGAAAATGCCTCTTTAATGTCGCTTCCATGTCTCCCCCTCAGGCCTTTATTCCAGCCCAAAGCCTTGCTTTGCCGTCACGGCCTGACTATGTCCCCTCGTTCAAACAAGCCGTGCTTCCACCATGACATCCATGTGACTCAGCTGACTACACATTGCGTTTGCCATGCTTCTAAAGTGGTTGCATCATTTCGAATACTACTTCAGCAATGCCTGCTTCTTGGTTACCGGCTTCCCCATGTGAGACGTTAATTCCAATTGAATCATCATTCATCTTTGGTCCTGTCAATTATGACTGACGCGGCACCAAACCCTGACATGTTTCTCGAATCTACCTGCTTCTTTGGGAATCCATGGGCCAATGACGCCACATCTACCAAATCTCAATTTTGCACCCTGTATTTTGTACTTTTATGCATCTCACATCTATGCCATACTATGACTCCCCCTGTAACAATTGCTCTTTTGGCAGATAACCAAGTCGATAAAAACCCTTGTAGCGGGCACCAAATCATGCCATTAGCGGCTCCCAATGCGCTAAATCACCATATTTCCTACACGGTTGCGCCCTACAGGCTGCCCTCTTACAGCGTTTGTCCGCCCTTGCTCGCCATGTAGAGCCCATGGTAGCTGCCCTTGATCGCCATCAGCTGTGCATGCGTGCCAGCCTCAATGACACGACCCTCGTTGATGACGTAGATCTTATCAGCCTTGACAATGGTGCTAAGGCGGTGTGCAATTGTAATGGTCGTACGACCGTGTCTAGCCTTCTCGAGCGCCTGCTGAATGCTTGCTTCTGATTGCGAGTCTAGCGCCGAAGTGGCCTCATCTAGCAGAAGAATCTTGGGTTGTCGCAGCAGCGCCCGGGCTAGAACGATGCGCTGCTTTTGCCCGACACTCAGCTGGTTTCCCCTGCTTCCCACTTCGGTATCGAAGCCGTCACTGGTTATACGTATTAGATTTCTGCACACAAGGTTTCCAAAGGCGTGGCTGGAGGAGGGAAAGAGACTTACGGAAGACTGCTGACAAAGTCGTATATGTTTGCTTCCTGACAGGCCTTTATGATGTCTTGGTCTGTGGGTTTTGCCTCGTCGTCCAGTCCCAATATCAGGTTCATTCTTAATGTTCCGCTGTAAAGCATCGGGTCCTGGCTCACAAGCCCAATGCACTTCCGATAGTCGGCTATGCGGAGTGATTTGATGGGCTTTGAGTCCAGGAGCACTGACCCGCTAGTAGGATCGTAGAAGCGCTCAATTAGTGATATAATTGTGCTCTTGCCGGAGCCTGTCTTGCCGACAAAGGCGACATTGGCACCGGGCGGAATTGTCAAGCTGAGATTGTCCAGAGCCAGGTGATCCGGGCGCGACGGGTATGAGAAGCTGACAGAGTCAAAATCAATCTGGCCCTGTACCTCGCCGAGGGCGGCACCATCAGGGGATGACGGGTCAATGGCCGACTTTCGAGCTAGCAGACGCTGTAGAGAGGCTGCGGCCTGTTTGGCCTTGCCAATATTGGGCGTCCAGGAAAACACCAGACCTGCTGAGTAGGCACTGAGCAGCATTGCTGACTGAACCGACACAGCCTGAAAGAGGCTGTATTCGCCGCGAAGGATTAGCTGGCCGCCGTACCAGAAGCTGAGAGCCATACAGGCATAGTAGGCCGACTGTGTCAAGGCATACATAAACGACGCTTGCAGATTGGATACCAGGGCCTCTCTCTTTTTGTGACAGAGTATCTTTTCAAAGTCGTCGAGTGATTTTTGCTCCTTGGTAAGTGCGGCAACAGTCTGGATGCCATTGAGCGTTTCACCAGCGAAGCCCGCTGCTTCATTGGCATATTCCTCATTCTTCTCTTCAAAGTTTCCCACAAGCCAGACACCATAGTATCCTCCGCCAATCATGAGCGGAATCACTGAAAAGCACACAAGTGCTAGCTTCCATCCTAGAGCCAGGGACACAACGATGCCAGAGACGAGTGTAGAAATGCAAATGAGTATGATGCCTAGCGCACTACCACTCAGGCCGGTGAGGTCGCCGGCAGAATTAGAGAGAAAGTTGGAGAGTATAGAGGCCGAGTGGCTCTTGCTATCAAAGAAGGACACGTCCATTCGCAAGTACTGTTGCAAGGCTAGACTGCGAACTCGATTGGTGAGATTTTCAGAGCTAAAGGAAAAGGCAATGCCCTGAATAGCGCAGCTAAAGAGCATCACGAGCGCGAGCGCAAAAAACATCCAAGAATAAAAACCTGCATCTGCGCGGATGCGATTGGCCTGGTCCAGAGGGCGAGAGATGGCCGTAATTGCTTTACCGAAAAGAACAGCAGACACAGGTTCCTCGCCTCCGGCTATGATGCAACAGACGAGTCCTATCAGCAACCAATGTCTTTCTCCTTTGTTGAGCTTGAAAATGAAGAGAATCATGGAAAATATCGAGGATGATATGCCATCCGAGGTCGTGGAAGCCTCCATGGGCGCAGCTTCTTCCGCCGCTTCCTCGTCTTGAACAGGCGCCTTGTTAGGCTTGGCATTGAACGACTCGGCTTGCTCATGTTGCTCGCTTATTCCGTTTGTGTGCTGATCTTCGGCCTCCACCTCTTGGGCCTTGACCAGGCCGTGATAGAAAGACTTTGCAGCCATCAAATCGGCATGCTTACCGCTCTCCACCACGTGTCCTGCATTTAGAACCACAATGTTGTCGGCGTTGCGAATGGTCGAGAGGCGATGAGCAATGACAATAGTGGTTCGCCCGCTATCTTCTGAAGACATGGTTGAGAGCAATCTGGCTTCGGTAAAGCTGTCTAGCGCAGATGTCGCCTCGTCTAGTATCAATATGCGGGGGTTGCTCACCAATGCTCTTGCAATGGCGAGTCGTTGAAGTTGGCCACCCGAAAGCCTAGATCCACGCGACCCTACAACGGTATCGTATCCTTGGGGAAGTTTGCTGATAAAGTCGCTTGCCTGGGCCATATCGGCGGCTTTGTATATCGCACTCTGACGCTTAACGTCAGACATGCTTCCTCGCTGGGGTTCTGTGAATCCAAGCTCGATATTTTCATATATAGATTTGTCGAACATGAAAGGCTCCTGCTTAACGACGGCCATTTGTTGTCGGAGCCAAACCAGTTGGAAGGATGCCAAGTCCTGGCCATCTAATAATACTTGACCGGCCAGGGGATCATAGAACCGCAAGAGCAAATTGGATATCGAGCTCTTTCCAGAGCCTGAATGGCCCACAATGGCCGTAGTCTGTCCCATGGGAAACTTGATGCTGACATTATCCAAGACTGTGATGTCTGGGCGACAGGGATAAATGTGCCTCACGTTGCGAAGCTCTATTGTGCTATCAAAATGTGATGGACTGGATCCCTTGTCAGATGACGAGTCAATGGGCGATTCGCGTCGAATCATGCGTGTGAGGCGACGAGCCCCCGCGACAGCTGTAGCAAACGCCTCCATGTTTGAGCCGACGCCCAAGACACAGAAGGCGGCCGACTTGGTCACCATGGAGATGGCCACAACAGACGTAAAAGAGGTCTTGTGATCCAGTAGGCGGTTTGATCCTTGCCAAAAGGCCAAGGCCACGTTCATGTAGCCACTTGCGACGCAAATAGCGATGAGCGTCGAGTTGAGCGAGCTCAGAACGAATGCACTTTTGGCTGCCTTGGATAAAAAGTCCATGTATTTGGTTTGAATGTATTGCTGCATGCCGAGGGAAGTCGTCGTCTTGATGGAACCCAGAGCCTCCTCAACAACGGCCGAGCCAGCCGATGACGCCTCTATGCTGCGACTGCTATATCGGACAGTCAATTTGCCGCCGGCATACAAGACGACATAGCCAAGGGCAAGAGACCAAATCAGCTCAAACATGAGGACCCAGTCGAGGGCAAAGCACACGGCAATGGTAGCTACAAGAGTGCCAAAAGCGCTAATAGTCTGTGACAGCTTGGAGGAAATGGCGTTTTGAATGGCCTTGGTGTCATCATTGAGCTGGGAGAGAATGTCACCGATGCCATTGTCGTCAAAAATTGCCATGTTTTGCTTCAGGACGGCAGCAAAATAGCGCATCTTGATTGTCCGTGTTATCCTCGCTCCGGTATAATTGAAGCCGGCCGTCGACATGAACCACGTTACCAAGGCGACAATGAGGACGTAGACATAGTAGATGGTATACTGGTTGAGCAGCGGCTCGACTCGGCGGCCTTCCGACTCGGCCTGGGAGAAGGTAAGGATGATGCGCGAGCTAATAATCTGAAGCCATCTTGTCAGTCACGCCGAGGACATTAGTAGCATAAGGGGTAAAAACATACAGGAGTAACGGGCACCAAGGCGCCGGCGACGACGGCGCAAATGGCGCAGACGATGACGATTGCCAGATCGAACCAGCTTGCATAACGGTATATACCGAAAAATGACAGCTTGACGGGGTCGATGCGCAATTGCTTCTCCAGCAGGGCTTGCTCTGGAGACAAGGCAACGACCGAGGAATCAACGCCGGCGGCGGACTTTGCGTTTGGAGAGGCCTGTTCTTCAGCAGCGACATTGATGTCGGGGACAACAAGTCCCGTCTCGTCAGAGTCACTTGCTTCAGATGGAGAGCCGGCCATGGCGGCTTGCTGTGTATCAAAAAGACGCTGGCGAGGCGATACGGCGCCGACTAGCAGCGGTGGAAGAAGGAGTGTGTGGCCGTGGAAGCCGAGGTTGAAATGGCGATGGCTTCTCGTCTCCCTTGGTGTCAACGAGTAGCAGCCTTCACATTTTTTTTTCCGGCGGCTCAAGTAGGAAACTGCAAAATCTTAGGGTAGCAGCTAATGCCGCGTGCCTGCAGCTGCACCCGGCGAGCCAAATTAGGAGGCGGTGTCGCCTGGCGAATCAGCTGAGTGGCCATGCTGTAGGCTGTTGGTCATGGCGAGAGACAAGATTCAGCTCAAAACATGGGTGATTTGTGAGAAGAAGAAAAAGCTGTCAACAGAGCGGTCCCTTAAAGTGGAGCCCTTGTTAGACACAGTGGCCAGGAGTACCGGTAGGTGACAGCTAAGTGTGCACAATGCGCTTGCATTATTAAATTCAGCACCTGTTTACTAGCTGGTATTTTTATGAAGGCACAAAACAGCCACAGAGACTCCATCAGAAGAACAATGGTCTCTTGTTCATGTTGACATGCATATTCTTGGGTCTCATGGATCAGGCCCAAGAGTGAAGATTTTCAAGCGCCATTTACTGCATGAACCGTGCATATAAACTTTGGCAACGGTTGAACCGATCCAACGGCCCCAGGAAAACACATCAACCAACACATGCTGGATCGGCAATCAACAGGCATGCGCTACTCGCTCCTTCTCTTGTGAAAGAAAAAACGCCGCCTCGTTTCCTAGCGGCGACATAATGGCCCGTTTTGTGTGTGAATTCCCTCTTGAGCCGTCCGCACCTCCCACTCCTCGCTGCCAACACCAGCAGGGGTGTAAAAAAGGCTCGTGGGATCCCAGCGTCGCTTAATGTGTAAAAGCCTGTTGTACTTGTCGCCATAAAAATCCAGTCGCCAATTGGCATCGCCCACGTTTCCCTCGTTGGCGTACGATCCCGCCATCATCTCCCTCGGCGCTGCCTCTCTCCAGGATTGCAAGATGACGTTGACCATGTTATCCTGTGCCGCCGTTAACTGCGCCGGAGTCGGGTTCTGAGACAGCACAATGCTCGTAGTGACAAAGACTAGGTTGTGGCGCAAGGCAGGGTTGGCCGCATTTTCCACTTTGAAAGGGTTTCTCGGTGCCATGACAAAGGCGGTAATGTCACATCCCTCCTCCACCACTTTCCGAATGGCCTGCACCGACTTGTTGAAGCTTGCCGGATGCTTCCACACTTGACGTGTAAAGAGCCAGCTGCCATCGACGCTGTTGGGCTCGGCTACATGTCCCTCGTCCACGGGCCAGGCATCCAACCACGCCGAGTAGTATGAAGTGAAAGACGTCGTGTTAGACTTGTATGGAATTTTCAAGCGGTAGAGATGGTCCAGAGTGGGCTTCATGATTTGAGTGAGAGCCTCTGCAGAAATATTTGGGGCCACCTAGCGAGCGAAAAAAAATGGGGGGAGGGGGAAACGTATAAGTCTTCAGAATAATGACGGGTCACAAAGGCAACTTACTATTGGCTCAAAGGCTAGGCTATATGATGCCTTCTCACCAGGAGAAGATGTGCGTCGTAGGTTCATAAAGGCATAAATGCCCGCCTGCGTCATTTGATCAAAGTTGTCAAAGACGGCCCGCACACCTTGCCAAAACGTCTCGTGGCTGACTCGAGCAGACGTCCCAATCGACAGCTGTAAAGTTGTCGTAGGGATTCGAGGTAATAGTCGCACAACAACTAGCAAGGCAGGTGTCAGTTAGAGTACTGTTCCTTGCTGAGTGTTTGTGATGGCTCCGAGGCCATATATACCAGATGTCGTCACTCCAAGCGTACTTCCGCCACCACCTCGTAGAGCCCAAAAGAGGTCAGCATGCTTTTTCTTGGTGGCGGTGACAAAACGGCCGTCGGGGGTTACGACGTGGATAGCGAGGACGTGATCTGCCCCCAGTCCGAAAACTCCAGACAGGGGCGAGTGCCCACCGCCAGCAAAGTATCCTCCAGCAAATCCGACAGTCTATCCGGCCACAATGCTATTCACAGCCAGCATTAGTTTTGATACTGGTGATGACAAGAAGTAAGCCCGACGATTACAGGAAAAAGCAGCAACCCGGGAATTGGTGCGAAGCAAAGAGACGAGAGGAAGAAAGGAGCACACTCGCCGCACACATGCCTCCCACTACCGAGGCGCCATGAGTCTCAGCCATGTTTGCCATTGCCAACGTCTGCACCCCCGCTCCAACATGCAAGGCATTGCCAGAGAAGCCCTCGAGAGTGTAGTCTGGGATATAACTCAAGTCCTGCAGGTTGTGCGTCCAGATGCTCAGGGCGCCAGCTCCAGACGACCTTCCCTGATAGTCATGGCCGGTGTTCTTGATGACGAGCCGGAGCCCCTGAATTCGGGCAAAGTTGACGGCCAGCTGTACCTGGGCAACAGTGGTGACATTGACGGCGTAGACTGGGTGGCCACCGAGCGTACACGACGAGTTGCCTGGACTATCAGTCGGAAGACATGAGCGGCCCTCCCATAGGGGCCACATGGCAGACGTCGGGTCATGATCGCTACAAGTCACAATGTGTTTTCACGTCAGCCGGCCTTGTCCTGTTGAAGCCTACAACTGTTGGTTGCGCTCACTGCAGGTTTGGCTTGGTCCAATTGCTTGAGATGGAGCGGCATTTTTCAGCGTCATAGACGCCCCAGTTATAATGGCATGGCGCAGCCAGGGGCACAGTCTTGATGAGAGCGCCGCCAAGCGCCTCGTTCAGGGCGTCCCATTCCTCTTGCACAGGCCAACCAGCGTCGCCTGGACGTGGCTTGCATTGACCAGGGAGAAGTCTTGGTCCTAGTGTGTCAGAGGCGAACAAATTGGCATACTTGGAAGGTAATCGACCATGTTCCAATTGCCGTGTCTCATAGCCAAAGAGGGGGACACTGCTGTGAGAGGGTTCCGGGGGAGACGAAGCACCGGCAACGACTACAACGGCTGCAAATGCATATAGCTTCATGTTGTCGATTATATTTTACATGGGCTAGTTTGCAGCTTTAACGGCTCTATATACTCGTGGACGGGCTTTGTGGCAAAATAATGAGACAGCTGAACATAGACGACATGCTTACTGAAGCATTTGCCATGACGGTCAGCCCAGGTATGGTTTAGATTAATTCGTGGACTGGTCTTTTATATTGGCATGGACCATAGCTTAGCTGAGGTTAGGGCGCTCGTTTCTACCGCAATCTGAGCCTAGATGCAGAACTTGTGCAAATCTTGTTAATTCATAACTTGATACATTGTTGACAAAGATGCTGACTCGCGCTGACTGTTGATGGCGACGGGCCGGGCCGTTGTTGCTTTGCTGAGCCAATAGTCTTGTCTGTCAGCTGCGAAAGCGTTTAGAGCCCTTCTTCTGCATCGCCAAGACGGGCTACCCTATAATGACCCAGCAGATTAATACACCCGTTTTTCGATAGGGACATTGTCTCAAATGCCCAGAAAGTCAGTTGCCTTTAGCTCGACACGAACCAGCAAGTGAATACTGGCCAACTCAGCAACCCGCGCAGACTAATAAACATGGTGACACCTTGGCCGTCTCTGGCGCACTTGATGCATCATTTGCAACCACTCCGTGCCGTGCCTCTAGTAAATAGTACAGCAAGGTCGATAATGGCGCAGTGACTGCTCTCACAGCTTAGGTATCCCTGATTCCACGTTTTGACTGGTGTCGAGCACTGTCATGGTGCTGGATTACATGGCGCCACGAAAAATTCGGCATCCACCAAACGACGCGAGCATCTCTCAACGCTCCCGCCAATACACGTCGGACAGGTGCGCTTCCTATCCTCGAGCGCTCGCGTAATGGGGTCTGCGCTCGAGCATCAGGGGCAGCCAGTCACCATCCTCCACTTCAACGACGTGGTGCGTCTCACACTACCTGCCCTCTGTCTAGCAACCAGCTCGCTCACACAAACACCCAGTATCATATATCCAACTCGGACCTGGTAGCGCGCTTTGCCTCTGTCTTTGCAGACCCGAGTCTTGTCGCAGACGGAGACGCGCATGTCGCCGCTGCGCCCACGCTCCGTGTCTTTAGCGGCGATGCCTTTTCGCCGTCGCTCGAGGCTGCCGTGCTGCGTGGCGAGCACATGACGCCGGTGCTCAACGGGCTGGGCATTGATGTGGCCTGCTACGGGAACCACGACTTTGACTTTGGCGAGGAGCGGCTGGTGGAGCTGGCCAGCCAGACAAAATTTCCCTGGACGCTCGCCAATGTTGTTGGTAATACTGGCTCTCGTCAAGAGCCTCGTCTGCTGGCGGGGGCGCGAGAATACGTGGTGAAGAAAGTTGGAGGATACAGCATAGGCTTTTTTGGCCTGGCGGGGAGGCAAGCACATACTCATACGCCTTTATCGTGACTTGGCGCATTTGTCATGTTGGCTAATGCTGGTGTAGTGACTGGCCGTCCAATTGCCAGCATCTGCCCGAATGCACCATTGCTGATCCTTCCATGGTGGCTCGCCGAGTCGCGTCGCATCTTCGTCGCGTAGAAAAGTGCGACTTGGTCATTGCAGTCACGCACATGCGGCTGGTTGAGGACCTTGCTGTTGCTGCTGATGCTGTCTCTGCTGACGAGAGGGTAGATCTGGTGCTTGGCGGCCACGATCACCATGTCCTTCGTAGAGTTTCGAGCGATGGAAACTCGGACCCCCAAGTGCTACAGACGGGCTTTGACCATGGCGAAGCACCAATGACGGACTTTGAGGGCCATTTGAGAATCGTCAAGAGCGGCACGGATTGGCGCGGGCTCTCGCTTATTCGCTTATACATGGAAAAGGGACGGAATGGAAAAGCCGTTGTTTCAAACATGTCGGGTAGGAATCCTCAAAGGAAAATAGGTTGTCAAGTCAAGCTTTGGACGCTGACATGGCATATGCAGTGAAGCAAATATCCGACCTCGCACAATTACCCAACTACCACGAAATTGTTCCCTTGCCCAAAATGCTAAAGACTCTCGAGACTACACACAAGAAAATCGAGACGCTGGTGACGCAGCCTCTTTTGTACACCAATGTTCCGCTCGAAGGCCGCACGCGCATCATTCGCAGGCAAGAGACCAACCTGGGCAACATGCTCGCTGACGCGTTGCGCGCCTTTTACGCCACCGACATTGCCCTGGTCAATAGCGGTGCCATACGCTGCGACTGCATTGTCAAGTGTGTCGACGGTTCCCCGCTTAGCATTCACGACGCCATCAACATTAGCCCATTTGACAATGCATTGATTGTCAAGAGCGTCAGCGGCCGCGTGCTGGCCACGGCGCTCGAAAACTCGGTTTCTGACGCACATACTGATGGCCGCTTTCTTCAAGTCTCTGGTCTGAGCATGACGCTAGATTGGAGACGCCCCGAAGGCCGCAGGCTGAGCAATATTGCTTACACTTCTCCAAATGGCACACGCCAGCCTTTGGAGGATGCCCGCAGCTATACGGTTGCCATGGTGGACTTTATAGGCTCAGGATTTGACGGCTATTCCTGCTTCAAGGATGCAGAGACGCTAATTGATGCCGAGGAAGCAATTACAGATACAAGTCTTTTACTGGAGATTTTCAAGGCAGGCAGCAAAAACAAGACGGACACGGAGATTGACGATGGGCATACGCAAGGCATCAACAGGGCAAGAAGGGCAATCATTTCTGGCCACCATGAAGTTGATGGATTGCCCATTGTGAAACCGGCGCTACAGGACAGGATCAAGGTGGTGAGCGAATCGAATCTATAACTGATGGTGGGTTTGCAGAGTAGGCTTCAGCATCTACATGGCTGGGAGGAAAGACAGAGATGACGTAGACATGCAAAAATAGACAAGACGGGAGTTGGACGACATGAATAGATGGTGGCACACGGCTGCATCATGCGAGCGCCATTAATACGGGTTGGGTATGTCAGTTTTCTCATTGCAATCGTCTCAAACATGCATTTGCCATGTGACGACTTAGTTGTGACGAATCGCTGTCACCATGATCCAAACGCCTAGTCAGCACCGCCTGGGGATAGTGTCGTTACTATTTTCGTGACGCACCAGATGATTCATTTTTAATGTGACCCTTTGCAATGTGCATTATTTTGCGTGCAAATCGCCCAGACACTCATACTTGATCTGCAAATGTATGCCTATTCATAATTATACCGTCCCAGCATAACCAAACTCAATTAAAGACGGCACATGACTCCCGCCATTGGAGCTATTGATGGTGAGTCTTGCTGATACAAATCCTATACTCGAGACAAAAAAAATTTCTCCTCTTTATTCCATCTATACTCGCAGCATCGCGTACATGCCGAGGTGCTTGTAAAGCCGTAATTAAAGCTTCTCAAAGCTCATCACTTCTCGCCCATAATGTTTAGTCTCTTGTCGCGCTCTCGTGCATTGCCCCGGAGCCTCGCCTTGGTTCCACAACAGCTCCGCGCCTCGCTCGCCACCACCAGCAAGGCCCACCGTGCGGAATAGTACGTCTCTTTGCCCCGACATGCCTGGCTGCTCTGCGCGCCTAACATTTAATCTGGCAGTTTTGTAAACATATGGGACAAGCCTGGCATTGATCGAAGTGCCGTGGCGGACAAGGTCGACGTGCCTGCGTCATTCCACCTGGTGGGCGAGATTCTCGACGAGCAGACGCTCAAGGTGCGCGGCAATTGTCTTGCGTGTGTGTGTGCATCGGAGCAAGAGGTGGTGGAGTTGTTGCGGCACACGCCGTATTACAAGCAAGTGAGTTTTGTTTGTGTGTAAAGGTTGAATGAGGGCGAGGGGGCTGACTTGATTGCCCCAGGGCGTATGGGACATGTCGACGGCCAAGATTAGTGCTTTGGAAACGGTGCATACCAGTAATCTTGTTGGCGAAACTGAAAAGACAAAGGTTTAGATTTACATCTTGTCGTTTAGCTATCAAGGGCATAAACAATATCAACTTTTTGCGCGTGGGCAATATAAATGCGATTCAACGAGCTAAAACATTGTAATCTGTATTCAAGGTAAATCATGACACTGTCCGTCTCCTCAGCGTGCGAAAGGGCGTAATGAGCGCATTGTCCAAGTCCCAAATCTGCTCCTTGACATACACGTCATCGGACAGGCGCTTCAAAATGCTCTTCTTGTCCTCATCATTGAGTACCATGGCCGACCCTTTAAATGGCCGAGTCTGGCTCGCTTCAATGTGCTTTGTGAAGAGCGGTCCTGGCCAGGCGGTCAATCAGGCGACTGAGAGTATTTTGCAAAGAAGAAAAAAAGAAATGAACCTACCCGCCCAGGAGACGTAGCCCTCCTGATGAAGGTTGACAAAATTGGGAGAGTGCTGCGGCCTAATCGCAATGCGCCTTGCAAGCTACCTGCTAGTCGGTATCACTGCATGGAAAGCGTGCATAAAGAGACTCACCACGCCGGCATGGTCCGGAATGACGACGAGCCATTCACGGGTCTTGGCGGCGGCAGACTTTGCGGCTTGGACTGATGCCATTGCGAGAGGTGTAGACAAAGGAGATGAACAAGTTGGCCCTTTTCCACTATGGCACTATGGGGGGGGGGGGCGAGCAGCTGGTGATGTGCCGGCGAGTCGCTCACTTTTTTGCGAAATGGCCCTATATTGGATCTAGCCAATACTAGTAATAAAAGGTCGGTATAGCCTCAGCTCGCCTGTGCAGGCAAATAAAATAAATCACACACGCATACATGTGCATGGTGTAGTCCGCAGCCGTCAGCTATTCTATACATGGTTGCCTTGTCCAAGGATTAAGCTCGTCAGCACAAGCACGAGCCCGGCAGGCACATCTATCGACCTGTCACCTCGCGGCGGGAAAACGGACAAAGGCCGAGTTTTGCTGAGTCGGTTACATTCAGCTAGGCAGATCTCTTGCACACACCGCCAATCAATTGTACATTCATTATGCGCTCGTATTAATACCCGGGTTGCACGTATATTATAGTTCGAAATTATTATCTAGCATCACACTGAATCAGTGAATCAAACATTTAGGCATTTGTATCAATCTCCGAATAGTACGTGTATTATAATAACCTTGAAATTATAGTCTAGCCTCACACTTGGCCAGTTCATTAGCCATTTAGGCGCTCGTATCAAGGTTCGAATGGCACGTGTGTATATATCGTCAAAGTTATAGTCTAGATTTTGTAGCTACTGCCCATCTCAAGCCCACTCCCAGTCCCCAAGACTCATCTTGGCTCGGAATGCTCCTGGGATCTCATTCATACGACCCTGCCACGTGAAGAGGTCGTGGAATTTGGCAAGCTTGGCCTTTTTGCTAGACTCGGCGCATTGCCCCTCTAATGTGATGCCTAGCAAACGGGAACGCGGGCACGAGGTTATGCGGTTAGCATTCCAAGTCATTTTCCTGCCAAGCAGATGGATGCGCAGCGACTTACTCTTGAGCTCCCACTCGTCTGAGCTCTCCGACTGGCCCGAGGGCACTTGTCCATAGAGGCGGAATCCTGTAATGGAGTCGACAGCCACCGCTTGTGATGCAAATGCATCGCGCATGTCAAGACTGCGCGTCTGGTTGTAGCTCTTGGAAGGCGCCTCGGCTAGACTAATGGCTTGGTGGTCAAAGTCGATGACAATGTTGTGGTTGGTTCCGGCCCCCAGGATTGAGCTTCCGAGCTCGAGAGTGGCATTGACGGCGCTAAAGTGGACACAGGCGCCGGGCTGGCCTGGAGGATCTACGAGCAGAGTCCTTGTCCTGTCGTCCTCGGTCTCCCAGTGCCAATCGTCGAGCTGAATCTTGTCCTCGAGCTTTGTCGGGCCCATGTCGGGGTATAAATCTCCAAAGCGGCTGTACCACTTCTCAATCGACTGCCATTTTGTTGTTTGCGCTATTCTGCCTGAGCCGGCGCATCGGCCCTTGAAGGTTATTCCTAGAAAAAGTATTGCCAAGGTCAAGACGAGAGTCAAGGGAACAAGATGACTTTGGGAGCAGTGGGCATACCTTCGAGCTCCCACGAGTCTGCATTTTGCTGCAAATCTTGGACTGAGTAAAGCTTAAAGTGGTTGACATCCTTGACCGCAACGCTGTCCGAGGCGACGCCAAAAGCCTTTTTGAGATTAACAGTCCTTGTCTTCTCAAAGCCCCGTGAGGGAGCTTCAGCCAAAAGAAGGGTTTGGTGCCCAATATCGAGAACAATGTCGTCGACAGATCCAGCGCCTTCAAAGAACTGACTGCCGCGAGTAATGGCATTGGCCAGTTGCAAGTGCACCTTGAGCTTGTTGAATTCGCTGCACTCGAGCGACTTTTGCGTTGGCGGCCGCTCTACGCTGGAAGATGGCAAACGCTGCATATCGTGCACCGTGTCCAGCAGCGTCTTGCAAGTATCCGGCTCATGTCGTACGTGACACTTGTCAGAGATTTGAGCGTCGCAGTACTCGTGCTCCTGGCGCTTCTCCTTCTTGGCCATGGCACGGTACACGAGACCGCACTCTGCCAGCGTTGCAAGGCCTTGTGCAAGGCGCCGCTGCAGGTCTTGCGTGATTTCAGGCCAGCCGTTGAGGAAGCGCCAGTTTATGGCTCGCATTGCCAGCGAGGTCAAGCTTTGCGCTGCCATGGAGGTTAGCAATGTCTCAAGTCTCGGAAACTGTATTCATGGTGCTTCTTACGCTCTCTGTCTCGAACAAGCGGGAAATCCCGATTTGGTTCAAGGTCAGTGTTCCAGCCAAGCAGCTCGCGAAGATGCTGGCGCTGGTCCGGGCTCATCGCCGTGTTTCGCGGGCTCGTCAAGTCATTCATAAAGAGACGAGCCAAGCCGCGCGCCGTCGAGCCTTCCGGCAAGTTGCGGCCGGAGAGCAAGGGCTGCTGGCCATTGATTCCAAGGGGAGCCCAGCGCGCATCATATGTGGGATTCTCTTGCCATACTAGACTCTCTATCCTGTCAGCAGGACGCCGTCCATCAAGTGAAGCATAGGCTTGCACTTGAGACATGGGAATTCCATTGAGCGCCACGTGGGTATTAATGCCTCTGTGCTCCGACCAAGGGTCAGTCAATCGCATCATGCTTGTGAAGCGCACGCGAGGAGGCACGTCGGGGAGACTAATCATGTGCGGCGAGGTGGCAATCCTCAGCACCCACCATCCTCGTCGCGAGCCAGCTCTATTAACCAGGCCTTCAAGGTTGGTGGTGACGGAAATCCATGTCCTGCCGTCATTAAAATTATCCCATCCCCACGCTGCGTCGTCTGAAGGATTAGCAGTTTCAACCAGTCCGCCTTGGTTTCGAAGGGTATCAATCGCATCTTCTCCCCGGTTGTATGGATACACAATGGCATAAACCACCCCAGGGCTTCCCATGGAATGCGTAAAGGTCACGTCTGGAGCTGGCGTCATGGGTGGCGCAGGAGTGACGGGAGTAGCAATCACGCTTGTAGGCCAGAAAAGGGAACAAGCGACCAGCGAGCTGGCCAAAAAGGCCTTGATCCCGCCAACCATTTTGGCTTGTTTAATTGAGTCACGTCGATGCTCAAATAAAGGTGATGAAAAGTCTTGATTCGGCCACAGTCAATAGACGTTGGATCAAGCAAGAGGCCTCGTAATGCTCAAAGCCGTCATGTCTTTGCAAGCCTTTTTCTCACCAGGTCTTGTAAGAGTTTATATTAGTGAATGTAATGGGCTATTCATGAATGAATCAAGACAATCCACACCGACATCATAAGCTGTCGACACTATTGTTTCCTCGAATACGAGAAGCTAGGCCTCGGCGGATTCAGGATCACTGCATACTCCCGAATTCAGCCCGAAAGGAACGAATCTATACTTAATTCAGAAATGCATTGAATTCACCCTCTTTGCCTATAGTGGGTGGATTCGATACGAGCTTTCCTATTGTTGTTGATTAATGCCTCTTGTGTGCTTCCTTGATTTGAAGAGTGCAAGGGCTCCATCACGTCATAGAGGTATATGCTCTTAGGCCCAATTTGGCACCGCCGAGACCCAGTTTGAAGCTACCACATGGTACGAATACGAAGTTCAATAGCACAACGCGTCAAAGGTTCCAGAAACGTGGTACGCGTAATATAGCGCATTGCCACGTGTACGGAGCGACAACACAAAGATTCATGGCGATGAGGCGGTGAAGGTTTATTACATTGATAGAAAAGACTGCTCTTCCTACTAGAGTCCGTATATGAAAACCTAAGCGCAGTACACTCATTTTATATAGGCTGTGCCACTTGCTCATCATACCTTGGCGTAAAGTCATCATCATCCAATCAGCAGCTGCCACGTCCGTCAAGGGCGTTTCGCTTGTCTATCAGCAGCATGAGTAGTTGTGTCCGAGAGTTTCTCATTTATCCGCCAAGAGCTCTTTTATTGTGGCTTGGGCGGCCAGAGAACATTTTCTTGTGCTTGGTGGCACATCGAGAGCCAAACCAACCCGTGAGTAGAACTTTCGACACATGGCCCATTCTTCAACATATCCCGCATCAAGCCAAAATAGTGAATACCGCCACGGAGAGCATTTCATGTACCAGGCCATCTAGGCCCGCGCACTTCCACAAGTCTCACAAGCAACATGTTCTCGAACCATGATGCTTCCTCACAACTATATCTCAGAAGCTATGGAGAGCCCAAGTTAGCGCCATGTACCTATTGAATTTACGCAAACAACATACTAGAAACGTCGCTCATCTAGAATACGAGCCCTCTTAGTGTCAGTCATGATCCAACGGTAGCTTTTCAGGTCGGTCTCGTCCAAAATGATTCTTGATTCGAACCCAACGCCCACGATTATGTCATTGGTCGGCAGTGGGAAAGTAACGGAAGCTATGGTATTGGATGCTGAGATTAAGATGTTACTTGAAAGTCAATGCTGAATGCAGAAGATTCAAGCCAAGCGTGGACGAGGAGAGCCGACAACACCTCTTCATCGGTGAGTCTTTCTCTCGTTGCCTCTACTAGTTCCTCTAACGGCACCGTCACAATCAGCGTCGGGCCAGCGTGGCCAACGTGGCCAACCTTGTTGGCTACGACAATCGAAACATGGCTGGGCCGTGGCAAAGGCTGTACAGAGTGACAAATGATGTCCATGGCAGAGCAAAATAATAGCCATTTATGGAACGGGTAAAAGCTGCATCAGTCTTGATGATTACATTGAGCACCTTGACCTTTTAAAGCGGTAAAGACTCAAATCTGTATTGGAGTTGAACAACGTCAAAACCATACCGGTGGTTTGCAGCTATACATCAGATGGGAAAGATTCGTCAAACAATCTCATCTACAAGACACTAACGCTTTTTTCATTGGCTCGCTGCAGCTTAGTCCGAGCTTTTTACCAGATGCTTTCCCTTTTCATGGCAAACTGCAATAGTGGATTTGATATAACGAAAAGGCATCGCTAGCTAAGTGCTATCGCGACAAGATGTTTTATATAGAGCATAAATATATAGAATATCATAGCGTTTATATCTCCCTATAAACGACCAATATTTAGTTGGCCAAATAACCATTCTAGGTTGCCGGATACACGGGGCCTTGATCTATGTATTTGATAAATGTATTAGTAGTGTCGCCACTAGATGCGCCGTGAGCAATATTAGTAGAAGAAATATCCATGTACTGCTTACATTGTGCATCACAGCCTTCATTGCTGCGTATATAAGTTGTCTAATTCTGTCTATGGGTGTAGATGAGTGAGCCATTGTACTATGCAGGACAAGTCAATATTAAGTCGATTTACTCGAGGGCTACCATATCGCTCGACAACAAATTCTATCTCTAACGCGCAGCGAATCCTTGCTGATCTTATCTAGTATAAAGGAGATTGGCTTTAGAAAAGATTGTGCTGGTCGCTGCTTATATCCCAGTAGACTATTTGCAATCCAGGTTCCATTCCAATAAATTCTACTTTTGCTAATCGCATAACATATTGTTGGATCACGCGGCGAACATTAGCTAATACTACTTACTCGTCCATAAAGCCGTGAGACATGTCGCCATTCTCGTTCTCGCCCTATAGTAAATCGAGTATACGTCTTTAAGATTTAGCACTAATCGATCCCGTTAAGGAGTAACACTCTAAGGTTTCCAATTACTTAGCCTTTACTAGGTTACCTTTCTCCGCTTCTAGGAGAATATATATTATTATAGGCATAAATAAACGAGGCAAAAAGGTATAGGTAAGCTAAGTAGCTAAAAGTATATACTAAAGTAGAAAGAGTATATTATATCTAACCTTCTAAGAAACGGAGGGATAGATAGTAAAGTCTAAATACTATAAAGATACCTATATAAGGGGTCCGAGCCTATAATAAAATAAGGGAAATTAAATACTATAACCTATAACTAACTAAGCGCGTCTAATCCTTGGTCTTACCGTTAGAATCCGTAAATAAAGGACTTTCTAGCTACCTAAGACGGGCTTTAACCTATATATTAGGTCCACATACACAGAGGCGTGTGCTGTGATATATATAGTTAGCATCGGCAGATATAGATAGGCAAATTCAACCACGAGTTTATACTGAGTGTCTACTAGCTGCAGCTTATAGTCCCAGGCAATTTTTGTCTAATCGAGGACGGATTTACCACAAGAATAGCTTCATAGACATAGCTACTTCTTTCGGGTCTTAGTGAAATAAGGTATTCGGAGATATAAGCAATGCAGTGAGAGAATGCACAATCAATATTTAAGTAGAGGAGGGAGCAATATATAGAACAAACATTTCAAGCATGCCGAAACTAGTAGCCGATTGTCGAAAAGTCTGACTCGTGGCGATACCGAGCTAGTCGAATAACAGATGAATCGCAGAGACTTAGCGAAACCTTCTCTTATTCACATAAAAAACAACGTCTTATAGATTGACAAGTAGCAATATATGAAACGGACTTTTAAAGCAAATTAAATAAGAAGCCACCGACCTTCTAGAATAAGTAATTCGGAAGCTGTTCGACCGCTAGCTTGGTGTAGAAAGGTCCGCTATTACTTATCAGCGGGTATTTTCTATGACGATTAACATTCCTCCTCTCGTGTCACATCCCTAGAGTTTATACATATTAGTATTACTGGTATGCAATGCATCGAGATCATCGTTTTATAGGTATTTCCATTTATATAGATCCGGGGCTTTTCACAGACCTGACGTAATAATCGCGTTAAGAAAAAGTCGACCAGAAGCTTATGACACGTGCTGGAAAGTAAAACTACGATGTAAACATATACGGGTTAGCAATAAAGTTTGTCGAAAATCTTGCTTAAGCTCTAGGTATTTTAGGTGGTATTAACTTGAAGACGTTTAATGTATAATATACTCGAGTAGGATGTGTTTGCTTGTTTCTTTAGGCTAGAAGCGGAGAAAGGGACGAAGTATATTACATGCTGCTATAATTTTTACAATTTTCGGCATCCTTTCGCTCAAAACGGGTCAGACGAGCAATGCTTGGATGCTTATTACCCCTCCGTTTAGGCAACTTAAATGTCCAGATGGACACTCTTGAAATTAGTGTCATCGTCGCTATTACAATTATTTCAGCGTTGGCAGCAGCCACTGAGTGGTATTCTCTCCCTACACCCTTGTGCGCTAAAGGTATAAAGGGCATGGAAACCTACGTGTATATCAGGGATATCAAGCTGTACACTAACTTTTGCTTTGGTATATCCACGTCACATGTGTCGCAAACGACCAGAACCAATGAGGCATTTGCTCTGGACCATTATGGTCCTATCTCTATGCTTGCTGCTATATCCGAGCACCAGTCATGCTATGTCTTTGTCAACCGTCCAAGGCGGCCTTCACCCTCGAGCAGGACCAGAAGAAGCGGTGGATGCAAAGACACCTGAAACTTTTGTCTACATCACCTGTTCCCGGCCGCCACGTAATGTCCTCCGATTCGGTTTGCCCGGTGTAATCCTACCAGGCGACATGTATAGGAAAGACTTCCGATATAAATCTTTTGAAACAGTGGATATCAGAATTGATGGACCGCTCACAGAACAAGCAGTCATCGCTCACAGGGAGCTTAAAAACTCGGTGTTTGCGGCCATGAATAATAACCAGGTTAAGTGGAAGACCCATGGAGGGACGTTTTACGTCTATGAGATGAAGCGCGGATCAGACTTTGTTGACATTCCCGACGAGGAGACTGGTGCACTGGACCGCGTCTTCACCAAAACGAGAAAGTGGGAATCGTCGAGAATTACTCGCTTCGCGTCACTGCCTCCAAGATGGCGTCGACACATAGATAAGACACTCGAACATGAAAATAATATTTATACCTACATCCTCTGGCGAGATATGCCTCCTTCATTCACGGAACCGGCGGAGCAGGGAGCAGCGGCCTATTCTAAGCAACTCGAAGCGCCTGATTATAAACAAGTCGCAGCGCACGATTCTAGACAGCAAGCTAAAGAGCACAATCTTGAAGTTCTAAACACAGCAGTGGTCCTGACACCGACAACTGCCAAGCCCAAGTCATTCTATGTTATCTGTCCTCAAAAGCCAAAGTATACTTACAATAATGGCATTCCTGCCGTACTTCCTAGAAAGTCGCTCCAGTTGTTTGGTCGATTTATTACTGAACCGTTGGAAGGAACCGAGAAATTCGCCGTTATTGGCTACACTAACATTGAAGACGCTCTCAAGGACTATGCGGCCACACACAAGACGTTCTTTGGAGAAGCAAAGCAACAATTTTGGGCCTATGAGATTGCATATGACTCATATATTGTTCCGCTTCGTGCTATCCGTGCCTCTGCTCTCGAGAGCCAAGTATATTGTACTCAGAAATATTTCAACAATGTCCTTCGGTGGGCGAGGGTGCCAAGTCGATTACGCCAGAAAGTCGTGAAGAGCCAGGGTGTAATAACTCATGAGTTCCTTAAAGATTTTACTTGGAAGGAATTAAATACATATGGTGCGGGACGCAATTCATCATTCCACACAAAAAACTATTGACACTAACGTACCTTTGAATGCAGGTCAATTGGGGAAAAAAGTGGCGGAGATAGCCTGTCCAAAAAGCTGCACGAGGGGTGGCGCAGTCAAACCTCCGGAAATCGACGCCCCTTCTACTAGTACTGCTCCGCAGATATGTCCGGGGGTTGAAGAAGAGTGTGCGCAAGTGGTGGAAGAGTGTAAGGAGCCACAAGGTTAATTTGAAAGGCCCTTTACTTACTCTTAACTAGTCATTATCGAGGAGATAGAATGGGGAGCAGAGTGGTCTCAAAATGTAGCTAATCTAGCTAACCCTCAAAGCGGCGACACAAACGTGATTTTCGACATGGAGGAAGACGAGATCCTGACACGGTGTACGCATTTCTTCTGCTCCTCCTTTCCATGCCTCGTGCAAATGCTCATGCTGAAGATTAGATTTTGTGGAACGTCCAAGTTCGGCGTGGAGCTCTATTGAGCAGATTATTGTCGCGGCTGGTGTTGATTCTCCAACCCCAGAAATTGAAGCAAACATCAAACAACGTAAGGCGTCAAAGAAATCAAATTTACGGGAAAATTTACTAATATTTTTTAACATAGGCATCCAGGAGCATCCAGATATCCTGGCGCAAACCGTTAGTTTTTTGTCTGACGACTTTGACACCGAGGAGTACGAACCACCAATCAAAAAGGCAAAAGCACAGGAAGTAACTGAAGTGGAGCCAATTCTGGCCTCGAATGAGCCACAATCAGGCTCAGAAGAGTCACAATCAGCTCCAGAGAAGTCAAACCCATCTTTAGAAGAGTCAAACCCATCTTTAGAAGAGTCAAACCCATCTTCAGAAGAGTCACAATCAGCTTCAGAGAAGTCAAACCCATCTTTAGAAGAGTCAAACCTATCTTCAGAAGAGTCAAACCCATCTTCAGAAGAGTCACAGTCAGCTCCAGAGAAGTCACAATCAGCTTCAGAGAAGTCAAATCAATCTTCAGAAGAGTCAAACCCATCTTCAGAGGACCCATTATCGTCATTATTTTCCGATGACTTGGATCGATTATCTGGTGATGGTTATCATGACGGTTACCAAGATCCGTCGTTTCCGGGTGCAGGCATTGCTTTTAAAAAGCCCCAGCGAGGGCAATTCGATGACTCAGTGGATCGTGTTTTGCTTACAGATTATCAAAGCCCCAGCAAGTCTTTGAAAGATGACCTTCCTACTGGGTCTGCTGTGCCAACGTCGCCTCTTGATGAAACATCATCAGATGTCGTTATGACTGAGAATCCAAATTCGTTTTCTAAAAATTCGGTGCCGCCCCTTTCCGATACTCCTCTACCAGAAGCGGAGAGTTCATCGACAAGAGGGCTTGGTCTTGAGAATCGTTTCGATACTTTAACCTTGGATATTACGAATACTCCCGTTTCCCTTAAGAGTCCCGATATTACTGAATCTATCAAGAATGGGAGACACTCGAAAATTCCTGAATCTATCAATGAGTCTCTCGCGAGTCTAAGGCTTCAAGGGCTTCCGGAGACTGATAGGATCTCCAAGACTCTAAGCACTGATGAGCTTCCAAAGACTCCAGAGGCTCATACATTTTCCGGAAACCCGGACATTGATAAGATGATGCGAAGTAATGAGCGTGCAAATACTCCAGGCTTACTTAAATCTGACGGTATTCCTAAAGGCCTTGGACCTAAGACAAAATCTGATGAAGCTGTCGTTTCATCTGACCCCCAAGCACCACGAAATCTTGATCACGAGATGATCAAGTATGGGGACGAACTGGGCTCCGAGTGGGATCTACCAACTGATGAAGAGCTTGAGAGCCCCAAGCCCCTGGGCAGAGCTGTGGCCAAGAGTAAGCAGAGCGCAGCAAGCGACACTTCCAGCGTTAATTTACGTCGACAAGGAAAGACACTTAAATATATAGGAGAAGGGATATCGCCGAGTAACTGGGAAATGCGGGACCGGTTGACTACGGATGAGATGACGGACCTGGTTGAAAAAGTCGTTGAGAGCGACTATGAGCTTGATTTCGATGTCTTTGACAATATTGAGCCGTCATTGTCTGAGAGCTCTATTGGCAAGTCTTTCCCCCAGTCTGTGAAGAATAGGCAAGAAAAAACAGGCAAAAGCTTGGCGTCCGAAGCCGAGACTCTACACAAGATGGATCCGCCACGGCTAGGTCTGAAAGGAAACGATCAAATTTCTGGGGCAGGACCGAGCAAAGAAAATTTTAAACAAAAAGCAACGATGGATAGAGTTAGTCAAATGTCGCCTGTCCCGGAAGAAAAGGTCGCAAGCCATAAATCACGCCCCAAATCCAGAGACCAAGAAACGCCAACAAGAGATGGGCGCCCCGATAGGAATCCAAAACACAGAGGCGGGAGAAACCGTGGCCGGAAAAGAAAGAATCGAACGAGAACTCACTCAAGCACCAAAAATCAAAAGGTGGCAGTTGCTTGCTGTGCACCAGGCGGAGCCGGGTCTCTCCGCAAGAGGGATTGTATTCCGTGTCCACCAGAGGTTAAAAGCCGACCACGACCACAACTCGATCCCGCAAAGACAGAGAAGAATGCCGCCATGTCAAAGAGCAAGCCTGATGACATGGCCAAGGGGGCAAATTTGCAGCAGTTGGCCGACAGAAAGGCAGCAGCAGAGTTTCGAAATCTGGCGCGCAAGCTTAAGCTCCCGATAAAAACCGACGAAGTATCTCTGGCCATACTTCGAGCCAGGTTCAAACAATCGTCGCAAGGCCTTGGAAATTTTATGCAGAGATGGGGCCCCTTGACTTTCTTTGGGGCTACCGCTCTGCCGCTGTACGTGACCAACTTGGTGAAAACGATTCAAAACGGCGCATCCAAGGACGCCACGTATAATGCAGCGGTATCGATTATACCCATTGCTGGCTGCTCATCTCAGCTGTTGACCGACTTGAAGTATAACAGACAAAGCGTTGCTGCAAGCACGGCTAATGTGCTTTGCTTTGCTGGCGATTTTCTCCTCTTTACGCCGTGGCTACCTATAGGAATAGCCCTACATGCAATAAGAGGAGCCTTTACGTCTTTGGAGTTGCTGAGCAAAGAAGTCATGCTGAGCCGGCGCGACACTGCTTGGGGACAGCACTATCAAGAGATGCTTCGGCAATCCCAGTCCCAAGATTCCATTCACAAGGTCAAACTATGGTATACTGAGGAGATTGCAAACATAACGTTTCAAGTATCCGAAGAGAGGGGCATGCTCGCTGCGGCTCAGTCTTTGAGTCAATCCACGATCGATACTACCAAACAGCCTGAAGCAGAAGCCATCATTTCGGAACAGTATAACAAGACGGAACAGACTCTATGTGCCAGCATCAGAGATAGGAGACTTCGGGTGCTCATGGCTCTCCCCAACACAAAATGGGTAGATGACCAGGCTGCGAAGTTTCAAAACAGCTTTATGAAGAATTACGAAGACGAGGCAGAAGAAAGGCACCTGATGACGCCTGAAAAGTATTCGTTCGTGGCACATGGAATGCCTGTGTTTGATAGTTCGCTTCTTCGGAGCTCTGAGCGAAGAAGATATGAGGCATTGGTTTCACCTATCCGCAGGTATCTCCACAGCAACAATTTGGATACGAAGAAATTCGAGTTTGTCAAGCAAATAAGATCTCACTTTAATAGTGTTCTCTTCGTCCCCTCGCAGTGCAGCTGTCCCACTAATGTCAATGAACTTGAAACAATCAAGGCTCTTGAAGTTAATGGCGACGAGCTGGAACATGCGCTTCGATGCTCAGCGGCCAACGGCAACGCCGACATGGTGCAAAAAATCTTGGCCTTGGGGACCAACATCAACGTTAAGAGCAAGAATGGAAATACTCCACTCATGTTGGCGGCAATGCATGGGCATAAAGACGCTGTTGAGAAGCTTCTCGGCTTATCGAAGGATGTTTTTGCCAACGTGTTGAGAAAAACCAACTCCATCGACTTGAACGTTCGCAATAACAAGGGACAGACGGCGCAAGCACTAGCAAAGAAGAATGGCCATGACAAGGTTCTGAAAATTCTTAAAAAGGCGGCCGGCAAGTAGTCCACCAGAAGCCTTGAGTCACGCACCATTTTATATACTGCTATATAATTGAGGAAAAGTCTTTTAAGAAGCCCATTGCATGCGTCTTATGAGAGCAAGTTTTAATATAGGCCGCCACCATTTAATCACCCATGTAAATACACACAAAGTTCACTCCAGGTTGGAACAAAAGGTATATGCTCTTTATAAAGCCAAAACCTTGGTAATATATAAACCCAAGTTTCGGGGAAAGGTATTATATAACCTAAAATACGTAACTGCTACTTTATATGACGCGTTGATTGCATTCACCTAGGCGGCTACTACATGAAAATTATCAACCATGGTCTTCCAGAGCATACAGTAAAGGCATTCATGGGAACAGTAAGAGCTATTCTCAGTGATTGACAAGAGTTCATCTAATCAAAGGCTCAAATAATAGGCTATGGAATTCTTTGCGCTCCCTAGCGAAACAAAGCTCAAGATTGTCAATACTTCAAGCCCCAACCCACAGCGCGGATCTAGTTGGGTGAGGGAAGAGCAGACATCGAAGCTAAGAGAAGACAACCTCGGTGGCTCAGCCTCATGGGACGAATTGAGAGATGTCCGGGTGCGCAAGAAGTCGATCGCGTTAGAATAACGTAGGTGGTGCTAATATGGCTTATAGGAGCATTTCGATGCTGGAACCCCCGAAGACGTCGAATTTCCTAACAAGTGGCCATCTGGAAGAGAGCTGCCTGGTTTCCAGAAACCAATAGAAGCCTGCTATCAGCAACTTTAGGAAGTTTGTCTCACCATCAATCATGGCGGCTATCGAGGTTGGGCTGGGTCTGCCATGCGGGGAATTAGTCGAGCGATGCAAGCAGTCATCTAGTGAATTGCGACTAAATCATTATCCGCCAACTAATCTGCAGCAGCCTGCCGAGGGGAAGGTAAAGCGGGGCTGGCCACACACTGATTTGAGTATTGCTAATCGTACAATCACCGAGTGCTAATCGTACAATAACTCGAAATTTTTAGGTATCTTTCCGGAAAAAAATCCCCGCTATATACCTAGACCTTCTAACCAGCTAGAACTTCTAACCAGCCAGACCTTCCAACTAGCCAGACCTTCTAGACCTTTTCAGATCTTGCTAGAGCCATTTAGAGCCAGCCAGAGCCTGTCAGACCTTGCCAGACCTGCCAGAACTTCTCAGACCTTGCCAGAGCCATTCAGAGCCAGCCAGAGCCTGTCAGACCTTGCCAGACCTTGCCAGAGCCTGCCAGAGCCTGCCAGACCTTACTAGACCTA
>NJET01000015.1:85229-122268 GCA_002591415.1 Ophiocordyceps australis | reverse complement strand
TAGCACTCGGTGACTGTACGATTAGCAATATTCACTGATTTTGGTATTATTACCCTTTTATTTCAAGACTCAGTTGGCAGCTTGGAATTAGAAGACCGTGGAAGCACGGCTAAGTTTGTCCCTGTACTTCCAGGAAATGCAGATGGCCCAATAGAGATGGTTGTCAACATCAGCGACACTTTTCAGCGCTGGACCAATAATGTCGTTGGGGCAGGCTTACACCAGGTTGCCGTGCCACGAATCATGAACAAGATTGTCAGCGGCGTCTGTCCAGAGCTTTATTCATTTGTCTTTTTTCTGCAAGGCAAATCGTGAGATATCAGTTGGGCCACTGCCCCCAATTTGTGGCGGACAAAAGCCCTGCTGCGCATGATGACATCACGGCTCTTCAATATCAGAAGCGCAGAACTCAAACACTCTACTAGTACAAAGATTAAAATAGCATCTTAGTTATTAAAAGACTCATTTTGGTATCATTGAAGCGCCCAGCCTCATGGCCCTAGATGGCACATCGTGGAGTGACTGACGATTAACTACTTACACATTCTTGCTCTGGGCTCACAAGATTTAGCGTCTCGCTATTGATGTCTTTGAGGGCTCCAAATGAAATGGGATGCAATAAACAATGTATCAAGCCTTGTAAACAATGTATCAAGCCTTGCAGCCATTTTGTCACTTTAGGCGATAAACTACCCCTTTGCTACGCCCTCTTGAATCCTGTGCTCCCTTAATCTGCCCAACATTTCCAATCGTTGAAATCTCATGAAGGACAGGAGGAAATATTGCAAGGTAGTATCCGGCCAAAAGGTTAATTGGCGTGATTAAAAGGGAAAGAAAAGGTTCTGTTGCTGGCAACTCTAGGGCACTAATTAGTAAGTCTCTTGAAAGATGTCTAGGCTTGTGACTGGAAAGAGCAAGTTTTGAATAAAGATGCCCTTAAACCCCCTCCCTAAATAGCTCTTCCAGTTGCTTTCAGTAGTCTTAGCCACTTCTTAAACTTGATTTCCATTCGTCGCTACGCACTCCAAGACTTGGGGTCCGCCCTCAGCGCCTAGATCAATACAGACAGGAGGTGACCCGGTAGCTTGTATCAGTATGGCGCTAGCCTGGGAACAGAATTCCGGTCGGAGGGAGCCACTGTCTAAGGGACGGGCTGGAGTTCCTAGGTGGGTTGGGCAAGCCTCCCTTTTTTACCGTCGAACTTTGGCCGTCAGAGGACCCGCTATTAGAAGCGCTTGCCGGCGGCACGGACGTGAATTTGGGGAGCAGCATTCCGCTGCTGCCGGAACCGGCTCTAGGACGACGCAAGGGCTCAGGCATCGCGGCTGGAGCCATTGGGTTTGTTGCCTCGCTGATTGGGTCGTCGCTTGCTATCCATAGCAGAGTGCCACGAATACGCGCGACTCTTGCTGGCGACTCATGGGAAATAGACATGCGACGGTAGTATTTGCAGCCTGTCGCGACGCCCCTGTCAACATCGGTACAGAGAACGTAAGAATAGTCGGCAATTCTGGGCCCGAGACAGTACCACCCTCGCGAGGTGCCTCGTGACAGGCCCGGCTCTGACAGGTCGTTGCACCGATCCAGTTGTAAGTAGGAGTGATAGTCCGCCTCTTCGGGTGGAAACTCCAAGACTCCATTGTCGAGACATTTCTCGCCATTCCCTGGACAGTCGGCCACAAGGTCAGCTATTAGCTGGGCGCACTGTAATTCGCGACCCCAATCCTGAGGTTCTTTGGCATCCCATGGCCCTCCAAAGTTTACCGACGCAACATAAGGGCCCCCCGGGTCAAGCTGCAACAGCCATCCTGGTCGTGACTGGCATGATGTCGAGGAGGGAACCCGGTCGGCTGCTACCGGGAGACACACCAGAGCGACGACAAAAATAGCAGTCATTTGAATAAGGTGGTTCGCCATTGTATAATTGGGCAGCCGTCCTGGCGGCTATATAAGCAAAATCGTGTAGCAAAGAGCTGAAAATAGATTATGTGATAGCCCAGTAAGAGGCCATAAAAAGGCCAGAGTTTAGGTCAAGAACTAAGGCAAGATGTGCGGAATGAAAATAACCCAAGATGTGGCGGCAAACTTGATTTTTATAGATTTATAAACAAAAGACTCAAGTACTACTTTAAAAAAAAATACAACTTTATAAAAGTCCATTTATAAGCCTATAACATAATGATTATATAGTCTATAGAAACTTGGTTTTTGAATCGCGCAACTTTGATATGTGGGCCTCTTGTCTGAGAACTCATGAAACTTTGGACATGTGCGTTTTGGCGTTTTAATACGTAAATACTTTTATGTATAGACTTTAGATATACCTAGACCTAGAAAGATACCTCTGGTAAATCAGCTTGGAACGAATTATATAGAATTATACAAAAAAAAGTAGAGCTAACAGTAAAGTAATGGATTGCCAATGGCAAAGTAGCTAGAATTGTCAAAGTATCTTAGTATAAGAATATCTTTCTAGTAATCTTAGAGTCGCTACGCCTATATAAAACCTAACTCTAGCTAGCTCTAGTAAGGTCTAGTAAGTCTAGTAAGTCTAGCAAGTCGGGCTGGTTAGGAGACTCGTCGCGTCACAAGCCATTAGGTATTTAATAAGTCTAGAGGCTTCAGATTAGCTTGGCGTTGTTATTAGACTTCCTGGGATGGCTGACTTGTAAGCATAGTCTTTAGAGTAAAATCTGATATACTAAATCCGTCCATGTTTCATACAACTCGTCAAAAATAAAGTAAAAGAAACTTTATGCTGATGTTTAGTATGTACCCCAGCGTCTGGCCCTTGGGACTCATCATAGTCCTGACATTTTTATCAAGTTAGTCGGCCCCTTGATCGAGAGTTTTGAGGGTTATGGCGTAGAACTTTTCGTCTGTATTTTAGTGCCCGTAACAGATGTCTTCTTAGGCTTTACGGATACGGGTATCCTGGGTAAAGGCTTAAGACTAGAAGCACCCAAAGCGCGTAGTAATAAATAAGTCATGCTTAACTTTTTGGCCTATGTAAAATTATACTTTATATGCGACCCTCGAAGTCCCTCAATGGTGCTTTTGCAAACCCCTCGGAAAAAAGGCCTTATGCTTACGCCGTTATGCTATGTATATATTCATTAATTTTTTAACCGCCGCCGACTGATACCCCCCATTTACAATATGCTTCGTCGTCGAGATAGGCATGTGACGTTTCGAATTGCGCATCTTATTAATCACCGAAAGGCCATATAGTATATAAGATTTCTAAAGAGGCAGGGCTTATTAGCTCTCTTTCTAACTCTATCGCTACTACCTGTAGTGCATCAATTCATGCTTTCTAACTACTCCGTGTCATGCCTATAGTAGATTAAAAGTCTTTATAACTCCATCACGCAATAGAATGTACATTCTTTTTTTTCTCTTTGCTAGAATGTAGTGACGCAAGCCTTCTAAGGCTCTGACGAGTTACCCTCCTACGTACTTTGAAAAGTTTTCACCTTACGTTTCCTATATGTTTTGACTTTTTCGTCACGTAACGTATCGCGTACGTAATGATTGGATTGTCTTCAAGCAATAAATGAATTCATTTACTTTATTCTATAAGTTCCTAGGCTCTTTTGTCTGTCCCTCGCTTAAAATGCTGTCCTATAAAATAGTTCCTAACTAAGAGCCAATTTAGAGGCCTGCTTTCTTAGGTGGTAATAGTTAGTTGGTATTAGAAGCTACGCTTCTTCTAACCAAGGGATAGAGGCCGCTGTCGACAAGACTCGTCGTTTTATCCAGTTGAGAGCTTCCAGTAGCTCCCACGCACTGTATTTGTTTTTTTTTTGGAGTCGTGGCTCTCAATCATCTTGACAATGACGACGTGGTCGCTGGCTTGCGCCATCTTTGACGCCGTAGAGCTCCATCTCTTTTCATCCTTCCAGCTTCTGTTTTCTGTCGACTGCCGCTAGAAGCGCCGAGACGATTTGCTCGTGGCCTCTCGCAGCTGCCAGCGTCAGCGCTGTTTCCCCGTCATTGTTCTGAGCCCTCGGGTTAACTGCCTCCGTTTCTAGGAGTAGTCGAACCATATCCTGATGGCCATGCATTGCTGCCAACATGAGCGCTGTGTTGTTGAAGCTGTTGGCAAGGTCCACGTAAGCGACAGCCCTCTTTCGGAACAGCTCGACAACGCCAACGCGTCCCTCCTTGGACGCAAGAGACAGGAGGGCATCGGCCTTGACCTCGGTCTGAAGCAGGGCGACAATGTCATCTTGTTTTAATTTCGATGCCAGGGATTGCGCTGCCTCGGCCTTGCTTGCAGGCAGGCCTGAGCCCGCTCTCTGCGCGAGTAGCTCAACAATGGCCACATTGCCTCGCTTTACTGCAAGCATGAGCGCTGTGAATCCATCAGCGTCGTGCATTTTGGGTTGCAAAAGCCAGTTATTGAGCCATTCGACAATGTCTGAATATCCGTTGGCTGTCGCGCACAACAGTGCGTCTTCCAACTCTTGGCGTGGGCGATTAGCATAATTCTCTTTATCAGCACATATACACTCGCTGGGTATTGCAAATATCCCGTCGAAAATAGATTTGACCTTGCTGGCAAACTCTATGCCCTTGGCGTTCATGATGGCTGACCATCGTAGTTTGGTTTTGAGGAGTTCAAATTCCCTCATATCAGACAGCCCCGGGTACCAGGTACGCTGATATGAAGTAACGAAGCCCTCTGAAACGACATGACGACGCTTAATTTCTTCTTCGAGTTCCTCTATATATTTTTGAGTAAATTCGGCTGCCCGGAGGTATAGCCACTCTTTTCTCGGCAAGACCTTCTCGAATTGCTGCCTTAGGTCCTGGATTCTAGCACACATTGTTCGTTGAGTCGCAACATGGGCCTCTGACACCCTGCGATTGACTGCAGCCCGCTCTTTATCAGTAGTAGCATTTTTCAGCAACACCGTATCTGCCGCTGCCAGCAATCCTCTCTGTTCTGATGTGACGAATATAATGGCAGCCATCTCAGTCGAATATGACTTCTCAAGACGAGCCTTTCCTTCCTCGGACGTGAACCGATCGAGCAGTTTCTGATACTCATTATTCCACGCATCGTCACGGGCCTCAATTACCGTCTTGGTCAAGGGCATTCCATCCAAAATGGCTTGCACTACTCGCATAATGAGGCCAAGGGGCATCAAGGGCGTGAAGAGAAGCGCGTCGCCAATAAGGCAAAGACTGTTGCTTGTTGCGCGCCGCGGCTCGTGGATTATATTCTTTTCCATGTCCGATACTAGCCTGAACCAGCAGCCAAGTCCAGGAATGATTGCCGTCACCTCGCCGCCCCGATCTAATGCGTTGTTGGCTTCGGTAAATGCTTGCTTCACATTGAGGATATACCACGGTAGCAACGCAGCGGTTGCCACTGCCATGGGACCCAGTCCCTTGGTCCACAGAGCCAAGTTTGGCCATCGTTTGAGAAAGACGGTACGCATATCGGAAAAAGTCTTTGCTGCTGTCGATTGGAACTTGAGACGAAGCTTTTGCGTCAATTTGGAAAACTCGGCTTCCGCCGTCTTATCAGCCAAGCGCACAAGCTTATCCTTCGCGGCTACTTCTGTGTCGAGAAGAGGCCTTGTCTTTGACCTAACGAATGACGGACATGGAATGCAATTCCGCTTCTTTAGAAATCCCCCGCCACTTTTAGGACAACATTCTATCGCTTGTATTTTCATTTTGTCGTTTGCTGGTTTACTGATTTTTCCCTTGGCTGGCGCCTCCGATCCAGGCTCATGTTCTGGTGGCGCCGGTAGCTGTTGTAATGCCGCCTCGACGTCTTTAACTGATGGAATGCCACCTGGCTTGCCCATTCTAGTTCCCTGGCTTGAACCGGCCTTTGGGTGAGACATTAACTCTGCCTTTTTGCTCCTGATTCCTTGTCCGCTTGTCTGTGTGCCTTGCAAATTCTGTTTCTCCATCTCGGGCATTGGAGACCAGGGTGACAGTGATTCATCGCCCGCAAGCTCCCCTCCAGGCAACGCTTTGTCAGGGCCCATCATGGAGGGAGACATCTCTGTGCTCTGCCCTCTCATGGCTGTCGGTGGTATAAGCGTCGGAGGTTTGGCTGTTGGCTTGATTGTCTGCACTAGCTTAACCTCCATTGCTTGTTCGACCGTACCACGTAGGAGTGTCTTGGGGTTGAAGTCTGGATCAGGTTCTTCTGCTGGCTCAGCGGGTATCAAACTGGGCTTGTCCCCATTCTGCTCCAAATCTGCTGCTTCATTGGCCGCTTTCTTCTTTGGCGTCGCCTGCGTTTCCGCGTCGCTTTTTGACTCAATATCTTTACTCGTACTAGCGGTCTCCTCGCCTGTCGAATAATCCGATGTAGACGGGCACGGGATACAGTCTCTCCTCTTGGTGAGTCCTCTCCTACTAATTGAACAACACCACGGAAGGTCCTTTATATGGCTCTTGTCCCCTTCGGCTGGTTTAAATTTGCCCAGCTTGACTTCTGAAGGTAAAGGGTGGCTATCTTCCCTTTCTGTAGCTAACTTCGGATCTGGTGTAGTGGTTTCTGGTAGCGGCTTCGACTCCTTGGACTCGATGCTGTCAATCCATTCCGCTGGACGTGTCATTGCCCATGCCCAGGGGTTCTCTACCCCGTTGGAAGCTATATGGTTCTTGACATATTTCTCCAGATTTTCCGATACTGACTGGCCACGAAATTCAACCCAAGGCTTTTGTTTCCAGTACCTGGAATCAGGTGGAAAGCCGGCAAGCTGTGGCTGACCACCAGCAGCTCTTGTTGACGCATAAATTGGATTGAAATCAGGGTTCTTATGAAATCCATCAATCTCCTCTCCTGCTTTGAGCCGGGCAAGATTCTTTTCTAGATCAAGCGTAAATTCCTCAAAGCCAGTTTCCCTTGATGGGAACCAACCACGAATTTGTTCCCACGGGATAAGTCCTATAGCTGCTTGTTCTTTTTGGTGAGGGACTAGGTATCCCTTCTTTAGCGACTCTTGTACATCTATAAATTTCGAGTCGGCGTTTATTAGATAGACATATCCAAGCGCAACGCTTTTATATTGGAAAAGAGCGAAGCCAGCTGCGATCGATGGATCTATAGTTGTAGAAATGTATTTTGTTACATGCAGAGCCATGCCACAAACATGTGTATATAAGCTGCTCCCTGCTTCAATTTCGCTTTCTGCTAGTTTTTCACCTTTTAAAATTTTATCAAGGCCCCTCGAGCGAAAGCCTCCAACTCTTTTAACGTCGTCAGGAGTTCTATGTCTTTCGCCACGCCAAACAAACTCTAGCGTGTTTGGGCTAAGTATAAGCTTGTCGGGAGACGGAGTAGATGGAGGGCTGGCTCCTCCATGTCCAACGAGTAAGGAGAGGCCTGCCCAGAATATCAGTGATAGCAAATGAGCCTTCCTGGTTGTCGATTTTGGAGAGTATCATGTTACGGTTAATAGATTGACGAAAGATAATAAGACGCAGGGTGCCTGCCAGTTTTAGGTTTCTTCATCAGGGACTGAACTGCTGTCTAGTTTACTAGAGGAACGTAGGGGGAAGCTAAAAATAATTGAAATGGAAATGTATTCATTGTCTGGGAAACAAACGAAAAATAAAAGTTTATTTCATGTCCTGCAGACTCCTCGCCTATAGCGCACCGCCACTAGCTACATATTGCATTCTTATGTATCAAGGTGGACTAGGCTATCCAAACCATCCGCCGCGTTTTCTATGCGAATAGAAAGAAATATACCAGCTGAAGATTTTGCTAGAATGAGCGATACAGCTGGTCCTTCTAATACGCAAAGTGTAGGAGAAAAAGGGAAACAATAGAGTTGTCGTATCGTGAGCTTCGGAGGTTCTTTCGTGCTTACAAGAGTGGGAAAATCCTTTAGACAAACTTTCTACCTAGAGAAAAGAGAAAAGGTTCTTAATCGCGATTGCATACGATCTCTACAATTTACGTAACAAATACTCTGCTTAAAGTTCGCGATATCCTGAAGCGTTGAACAATCTTTTATAAGCCGTCCATACTGGCATTTTTTACCCTGGGCTACATTTTGTAGATCTACCGACCTCTTGGCGGCGCACTAAACTCGTATTGGACAGGGCTGACGATGGCATTTCGTCGGAGGCTGCTGTCAGATCTCTAATGCCCCGGCAAGGGCAGAGCTCTCTTATTCCTTCACAGGCAACCCATCCATCGCAGCAGCATGTTGGGATGCTCTTCTAGGCCTCTTTAACATCAACTTTGGCTTTCTCAATCTTGACTCTACGCGCCCTCCAAGCTTTTATTATGTGATTAGCAGCGCTATAGGGCAGTTATGCTTTCGCGTCGCCCCTACTCCTAGCCCTAATTTCTAGCCGATCTCGTATGTATAGTCAATGCATTATATATAGGGCCCGTTTATCCGGCCACCCAATATGAGTATTCGGCCACCTAAATATAGGGCGTTTATGGGGGGGTATAAACGCTGCTATTTTCTATGTATCTATGCTCTATAGAAAATATCTTCTTATCGCGATAGCACTTAGCCAGCGATGCAATTAAGTCAGCGATTAATTGAGCCAGCGAAGCCAGCGAAGCTATTTCGTTATAGAATAAAGTGTTATACATAGAAAATAGCAGCGTTTATACACTCCCCACAAGAACCCACATTTAGGTGGCCGAATACTCATATTGGGTGGCCGGATAAACGCGGCCTATATATATCTGCGATGATCGTTACCAGCCCCTTATATCTACTTTCTTTGAAGCACTGTCCTTGGTGGGCTATTGACTTGTTTTGGAATGTATACTAGACCGCTGCTCCTCTCCTCTGAGTACAGATTCAAAGCTTTTTTAGGCCCACACATTTAATTAGCTCAAAATTTTCATTAGCCACCGTTTGAAGAATCCTATCTAAGTCAGTTTGGTCTCTTGCAATAGGCTATTGACAAGGTTATAAGGGGGCCTTGAGTCGGTCACGGTTTTTCATTGCAGAATCTTACCGTCTTCCTATACTCCGGCCATAACCATACGTATTGAGCCCTTTTCTGCTCCTTGGCCAACTCAGACGACTCAAATTGGGTTGCCGGATAAACAAGACCAATATACAACATAGTGCATAACCAACTGCATGCCTAGAAGTTTCCAATAGTTCGACATGCCAGCTTCAAGATGCTACACAGCATGCAGTTGCTTTGCTGTAGTTGGAGGATACTATGAAAGAGCTACAATGAGTTCCATACACCCAACTTGGTATATTTAAGCACGTAATCTTTAAGTCTAACTTGGGTCTCGCCCCTATCTATGCTACGTGGAGCGGGTTGTCAAACCTCTGAGGTGGTAAGTTGTGCTGTGCCTATTGCGCTATCAGACGCCATCTAGGTGCTGGAAGTCATTACTGCGGCACTTGCAAACCGAGCCGGTCGTGGTGAGCTGGTCGACAGCAACAGGGCCTCGGCCAGATGGCGTGTGGATTATAGCTGAAGGCGGCCCAAGTTTTCCAGGCACTTTATTCTAGGCCTTAGAGTCCCCTTTGATCATGTTTATGGGCGAATCTAGCTTAGTCTTAAGAAGATGGTTACTATGAGCGTTGACAGTTTAATTCGAAAAATCTTACGCTTGATAGGACAGTAACGTCAATAGGATGAATGCGGTCTCTTAAAGGATTTGAGGGCTCGCGCGGTGGCACATCAGCATAGGAAGAGCACAAGAACGACAGCCACGAGGGTGGGCGTTGTTCTGCTTTCTCTCAGGGCGACGTTTTTCCCATGCGAGTCTTGTACTCTCACATGCACGAAGCACGGAACCAAAAATCGGTTTGCTTTATTACATGGGTATCAGTAGTTGGAGCTATTGCTAGCCCTATGATATTGATCGTCTCTCCCTTCGTTGAAAGGAAATGACGGAATCTGACTTGGGGACAGAGAAGGTGCGGTACTCATACTTTCGGAAAGATTTGAGATCCGACTGCTTGATGTTGTAATTCATGAGCACATGTGCAGTGAAGAGCTTGAGGAAAACGGCAGCATAATATCTTCCAGCACTTAGGAAAATATATGTGTTAGAGAAGAGGACTGCTAAAGCTAGCCGAAATGGCATAGATTGCTGGCAGAGACTTACCAGACACGCCGTCCGAGTCCCCAGAGCGGGTACTTGTAGTCAATGTCGGTGAAGCGCCCCGCGTTGCGGAGCCCCTGTTTATATGTCGCTCCCTTGACTATATTTTCATCCTGCGCAATGAACCGCCAAGGATTGAATGCCATGCTATCATGGTAGTAAGTCTCGTCGTTCATCATGGGTTTGGACGGCACGCATGCGATATCGCCAGCAAGTATGCACGTTCCGTCGCGAAAGGTGAAATCTTTGAGAGCCACCCGACGCGTGGTGACAGTATCGGTGGGAGCAACACGAGAGGATTCCTTGATAAAGGCGTCGAGAAGAGGTGCATTGTCGATTGCAGCAGCTTCGGCAGCTGAAAAACTGGCATCTTTGCCCTCCGGAGCCGAATGTCTAGGAAGAATATGCTCCAATTCTTCTCTGAGTAGAGTCACCCATTCATTGTATTTGCAGAGATTCTCAAAGATGTTTGTGACTGTAATAGAAGGCTGAACTGAGCTAGCCATGAATGATCCAAGCAGCTCTGGCCATATTTTTGTCCCTGTCCAGTCTTCCTTGGAGTTGCTTTTATAGGCGTTGATGAAGATTTGGACGCAGTCTTGCGGTTCGGCTATTTTGCTCTTGTCAACTGTGTTTGTATTTTTTTTGCGAATCCGCTGGTCAATTAGTCGTGTAACGTGGTAGAGTGTAGTCTTTCTTCCCGACTGGAATCTTCTAAGGATAGGGGCCAGCAACGGCTGTATTATTGACGGAAAGAGTTTGAGAATCTCGCCAGCCATGACAACTCCCTGAGGGTATTTCTCGAGGGCCTCGACGAATTCGTCGTTGGCGGCTAGTTCTGGCCCAAAAAAGATGAGGGCGCTAGTCTTGGTAGCGACTTTGCTCGAGGCTGAGAAGCAGCGAACGTGGGTCCAGCCCTCGTCGTCGTGATGTGTGCTAGCGCTGAATTCCCGTTCAAATGTTTCACTGATGATACGGGACATTGGGGCGGAAAAGGTCGGCATGAAGTTGCTGAGGAGAGCTCGAAGGACTCTACTATGAAGTCCGCCAAGCTTGTTTGGCAATTCCACCCCGTTCATGGTATGTTGTGGGAGGAACATCTGAAGATGAATTCATTATTATAAGCGATTTTGTTGGCCAAGACACTCGAGCAGACCGTCGGTAGCTCACAATTTGTGTCCAGAGGTCAAAAACAAATGTCTCTTCGGGGGCTTCCAAGATTTCTTTGATATGACTTGCAGAGGAGAAATTTATATAACAGCCGTCTTGAGACTGAATACCTAGGGGAATATCGGTCTTCTAAAACAACGTAAGATTTTTTATTTTTTTTTGCAATAGCAGTGGATACTGTATACGTACGTAGTTCTGTTGTAGCAGACTCGGACCTGTCAAGATGTAGGCTGCATTTGGAAAAAGCTTTCCCCACCAGCTAGAGCTTGTTGCCATGGTGACGTTTTTCCGTTGCTAGAAACGAGACAAGTGGTTAAGAGATGAAATGTAGGGAGGGACGTTCCTTTCTCTTCAAGTCTGGGGCACTTATGGTACCAACCTTGAGTTTCCAGCGCTGTTCGTAAACCCTTTGAAGGGCCCAAATGACCCAAAGGTACAAGAGAAATATCCATAATGAGGGTCCTTGGTAGCGTAAATATTCGAAAATTGACATGACGATGGATCCACTGCAGCGAATGATGTAAAAGCTTAATCAGGTGACAGGCCTAAGCAGTAGTTGAAGGTAATTATGGTACTTTTTGTTTATTTTTGTGAATAAAACGATACTGGTGGAAAAGAAACAAATAATAGGTTTAAAGCTGTCTTTCGAGGAGACAATCAACACTTTGTACGATGCAGAGGCCCAAGACACTGCTTTGAGCAGCACATGATCCTTTGCATGGCCCAAGGAAACCTACCTTGGGCTGCATCAAAAATGGCCTGGAAACATGACGGAGCCAGCACATGCTGTGGCTGACAGAAAGACGTGTGGCATCATGGGAGCTGACGGGACAAAGTGGGGGCTGACGGGCCGGGATTAGGGCTGACGTGGACAAGGCATAATGGTGTCTAGCGAATGACAAGTGAAGGAGAAGTTAGGGGCAGTGGCAGCTAGAAAGAGAGCGGGAAAAGGCACTCGGCACATAGTTGCCTATGATGATCAAGGGCAGGATTCCTGCCATGTAGGGCCGAGAGAAGCCGGATCTCGGGGCAATCAAGATGGTGTATCGAGGATGATGGTAGCGGGCAGTTTGCCACTCGGTTCACCACGATCCTGGCTAAATGAGGAAGACAAGAAAAAAATGAGGCAACTTGGGGAGGGAAGCTACAGCTTAGTTGGAGCCGGACAAGGAAAACCCGAGAGCCTAGTCCCGTTGCTTAGGGTCGTCTATTCGGAACTCGGGACTGGTGGTGTTTGGTCAGACAGAGTAAATGGAAATGAGCAAAGGGAGCAAAGGGGGATAAAGATACAAGCTGCGGAGGCATCAGACAGCTCAAGAGGTAGATACATGCAAGTTGCATTTTTCTTTTTTTTTTCCGGTTCTTATCAGTCAGAAAGCGGCAAAAGAATTGTACCTTGACAGCAAGCTGGTATGAGAATAAAGGTATATATGCATGTATTGTAAACATTTATGAGGATGGACGTGTTGGATGAAGGAAAAGAGCTGGTGCAGGGGCTGCATGGTGTTGGTCTCGCCCATTGGTCAGCAGCTGTCACACGTTACAATTCCGGTTTTATACGAAGTCATTGTCGCTTAGCCGTCTCTCTTGGCTCTTGCACATGATTAGTTGTGTTGCACAGCATTCTTACGGGTGCCGTCTTTGGCGGTTGGCTGCTAGCTAGCTAGGTGTTGGTTACGAAGTGGCTGAGCCATTTGTTGATGCTGGCGCCTAATTTTATCCAAGTGGCAAATGTCTGTATTAAAAGAACTTGTCAAGATAGAGAGCATAATAGGGCAACCATTGTCTTCTTTTGTAGGCGTGTGCGTTGCTTGTTTTATGTAGTTCTTGTGTGTAGAACAAGTGGTGCAAAGTCGGCCGGGTCACGTGCGTGGATTGCGCTATTAGCGGCCTCGTGGTGGCGACGAGAAAATTTAATCCGTCTTATGAACATGGACGCCTTGGTTCCTGTACCACTGGCCCGAAATAGCAAGCCCCTCGTCGATGCTTACTCTGGGCTTGTAGCCAAGCAGCCTCTTGGCCTTGTCGCACTTGAGGGTGCGATTGATGGTGGTGAGGCGCAGAGCCCAACGCGAGTAGGCTGGTTTGCGTCTCCCCAGCGTCAGGATCCACGTTATCCACTCGCTAATGCCAGCAATGAGCATGGCGAGCCAGATGGGCACCACCTTGATATCCTGCGGCTTGACGGGATAGCCGGCCGAGGCACCAATGGCGCGGTGAAAGTCCCAAAAGTTGACGATTTCGTCGTTTGTGATGATAAAGGCCTCGCCCTCGACGCGCTCTCCAGGCGGCAGCGGCGGCTTTCCATAGGCGCGCACCAGTGCCTGTGCCGCCAGGATATGGGCGTCGGCAGCGTTGCTCACATATGTCACGTTGTACAGGTTGGTGCCGGGTCCGATTTGGATGTTTCCTCTGCCCGCCCGTGCGCTCTTGACCACGTTGCCCGTCAAGGCGTTGTCGCGAGGGCCAAAGACGGCCGCCGGCCAAATCGACGCCGTCAGCATGTCTCCATGGCGACGGTTGGCCCCGCGAGCCTCATCTTCGGCTTCCACCTTGGCCAGACTGTAGGCGCACTTCTGCTCGGGGTAGCGGAGGATGGGCCAGCTCTCGTCGGCGTCGTACATGTCCGACTCGTGGTCGTGAATCAGCGACGACGTGGCGGTGAATACAAAGGCCTGCACTGCCGCGTCGCCAGCTGCGCGCAGAGTGTTGTGCGTGCCCGTGACGCAGGCTTCGCGGTAGACGGCCTCTGGCTGCTGGCTCGTCGCCTGAGGGCAGGCCATGTGGAAGACTGTCTTGGGCGCTGCGGCTGCAAACGCCGCCTTGACCTGGGGCAGAGACGAGACATCGCCCGTGTGGTACGTGACGCCATGCACGCGGTTGCTGTCCGTCTTGATGTCCAGCACGTGGATCTGGCAGTTGGGGTCGCTGGCGAGCAGCGCCTGTGTGAGATGGAAGCCGATGAAGCCACAGCCGCCCGTGATGAGCACTGGACTGAGGGACACGCTGCTCTCGCTGTCCATGTTTGCGCCTTGAGCAAAATGCTTTGCGCGCTGCTGACGAGAGATGCAAAGGCGGATGGTGCCAGGCCGAGAGGGGGGATACAAGAGGCTAGCTTTGTACTGCCGCTGACACGTACAAGGTGAGCGAGGCCAAGAGGGAGGTCAAGAGGGAGGCCAAGAGGGCGGCCAAGAGCTGGAAATAGCCACCAAAAAATGGCGGCAGAGGTGCCAAGATGTTTTGCAGGAATGATGACGGCGGCAAATGACAAGCAAAGAGACTGAGCAAGACTGTGACAAACGAGATGGAAGGCAAGAGTGGGATTTGCAAACAGCAGCTAGCTATCCAGTAAGGGCCTCTAACAGCACCATGCTGCTGACGGCCGCTTAGCAAAGGTTCCAACGTTTTTGCCTTGCCGTGAATAGCATAGGGCTACAATCACACCACCCACAGCCCGCGAATAAAAGCCTGATTGCGCGCTGCGCCGCTGACTGCATTGGGCTCTGGCCCCCAATGTAACAACCTCGAGTCCTAAATATACCACTAGTAGAGACTGCCTCTACCCAAGATATACTGTACATACCTCATACCTACATACCATGTAGATTCAGACAGACACACATATACGCCCAGCAAGCATGTAGCACCTCTTTTTCAGTGAGGGGGCGACAAATACAGCCTTTATTGCCAGCCGGACTCGGCTGTTCCGAAAGGCTGGTCAGATGTTGATGCAGCCTTGTCGACATGGCCTCGCTCTATTTCACCACTTGTCCGCGCCCCATCTTGGCCCAACGCCTAAATAATTCACAAATGCTTCATTAGAACTCTGCCGCCGTCGTGACGTAAACAACCTTTTTTTTTCTCGGTTGGCTCTCGTCGCTCAAGCAACCATCTCACGATGCAGAATGCGACGTCGCATGCCTCTCCCCTCGATATCCTTAGGCCGCCGCCGGGGGTGACTCCAAACTACATTGATCCACCATCCAAGGCCAACACGCTGCGCACCATTGATGCGGTTTTCCTCACCTTGATGTTGATTGCCGTTTTAATTCGCATCTTTGTCCGCTTGAGATTTACTAGGGCGTGGGGCTGGGATGATGGTTAGTTGTGCTTTTTGCAGACATGTTTAAAAAAATTCGGGGCTAATGTGTTTGTGCTCTTCAAGCCACCTGTGTATTGGCTGCGGTAAGTTTTTGCCGCTCTATGCAGAAACGCTTTACATGGACTCATGGAAATAGACTGGATCCGTAGCACATACTGCCATGCATATGGAGGGTAAGTTGGCGCTTCGCATGCCTTCATCAATCTTGTCATTTAAAGTGCTGCGACTGACTCTAATCTCTCTTGTTCATCTAGGCATCAAGCATGGCTTCGGTAGACATATATGGGATATCCCTCTCTTATGGCTCGCATCTGCCGAAAACATTAGGGTAATAATCTGCTGCCTTGGTCTTGCGTCATTTCCCTTGCATCCTCTCACACTGTCTAGATTTTCGAAGCCAACGGCATAAACTACCCCTTTACAATTCTCTTCGCCAAGCTATCTATACTCCTCTTTTACCTCCGCATATTCAGAATCAACAATATACTGCGCATCATGATTTATATAACCATTTTCATTCTATCCGGCTTCTACTTGGCCATGTTCGCTTTGGGTATTGTCGCTGTTGCAAAGTGCGGCCTGTCATTAGCAGCCGATCCGATATGCCACTCCATTCAGGGGCCTCTAATCTTTATAAATGGCGGCTTCAACGTTGCAACCGACTTTTACATCTTGATACTGCCCTTTCCGCTACTCTCGGCGCTCAACTTGCGTCTTGGGCAAAAACTGGGCGTGGCTGCCGTCTTTGCTTGCGGTCTCGCGTATGCATCTTCTTTCCGGCTGCTTGGCATTTCTTACCGGCTTGGAATCTGACTTTTTCTCTTGCTACATGTAGCGCGTGCGCAGCAAGCTTAGCGCGTCTTATTGGATCTGCCTTGAGCTACCATACCTCTGATATATTCTGGAACACAGCCACGACTTCAATGTTTACGTGAGTCAGAAAGGCCACTGCAATACTTGTTGATTACTTCTTTCTAACGATAAATCTAGAACTGTCGAAATCAACATCGTCATCATCGTCGCCTGCGTTTCAACCTTTCCAACGTTCTACACCAAGACTAGGGTGTATTTGCTGAGTACTACTAGCAGCATCCGCAGTCGTTTATTCGCGTCACCTAGGGGCTCGGTTAACTCCTCGGAGAAGGCCTAAACTATAATAGATTGGAGAAACGAGAAAGATTCTTTTTGGAGTAGTTGCTATCTACAGCAAATAAGAAAAGTCCGAGACCCATGTATTACTCGTGTAGCCCTATAGTATAACACATTTCTTGGGCTTAGTATATAACTTTTTATATCCATGTACATACAAATACGACATATGATTCAAAAAAATTCAGGTTTCTTTAGCATGCAATTTAAAAATCACTCCCGTGGCCTGTTCTTGGACTTGAATATACACAAATACGTGTACGCGACTCGTGTTGGGGATAGACATTAAGCAAATAGCCTGTTTCTTTAGCTACCCAATTCAGACTTTGAGATACCATGTACGTTGTAAATTTAATTTAAAATGTATAGTATCAAGATACTGGGGAGGTCTAAGGCCGATCCTCTCTACCCATCATCATGCCATCCTGGGGAGTAGAGCGGAGTGTAGGCGGGTCCATTATAGACCACCCTCTAGTATCTGCTAAGAACCTAGCGTTCCACGGGATTTCTCGGTATTAGAAGAGGAGAGTAGGCCAAAGTTTGCTCCGTTACTATTACCAGGGACCCATGGAATAGATTCCGTTTTAAGCCCTTTTAAATGTTATTTACCGTACAGGCTTCGATTGAAAAGAGCTTGGAGAATAAATATACTTCATATTTGTGCAATACTAGTTCGGCGATTGTCTGCTTTTGGTATCGACCGCCCACAAGACAATTAGCTTCCAACTATTGACAACACTTCAAATGCTTGAACTTTATGCTATAACTGACTTTGGAGAGTTGCAGTTTTCCCTCACGTACCTATGGAGGGTTAATGAGCCGGTAGGAATACGTTGGCGATAAGGGGGGCCGCCGAAATCATGGTGGAATGGCATTTATTGAGAAATAATATGCAGCCAGAGGACCTGATTTGGATCATGATAGGTAAAGAGTCGTGTATATATAGCGGCATACAGGCCCCTGAATTGCCTAAAGACTGTCCATGGCAAGCAATGTGCTTTGATTACTAAAAGACTTTTCAGTGGCACCAGCTTCTGTCATTCTTTTACAGCAAGCGGAGTGCCGCAGCTGACAGGCAAGCTGGTACAATAGCGAGCAACCATGTATTCACTCGAGACGTTTATGATTCTCTTTTTGGGTTTTACTATTGCTATGGTTCGAAGCAGGTCTTGCTGAGCCTGATTCACCTGACTCTATGGAGCCAAATGTGGTTTATCGCGGCGACTCTCGGAGCCCGGAAGAGATCAAGGCTGATGGAGGCTTCAAGCCCTCCCACCTCAATATTCCGCCCCTGCTTTACCAACTGTCCAAACACTTTGATTACTTGAAAATGAACCATGGCAGACTGATTACACCGTACATCTCGACGACGTCTGATTTCAAAACAGCTCTTGGTAGATCTAGAGACCAGCTCAACGATAATGTCGCGGCTTACTCAAATGCAGAGGCGTTTATGAACCAAAAAGGCGTCGGCGATGCTGTGGGATGGACTGGCAAGTTTCCCTTGTTCAAAGATGCCCTCGCCGAAGAGAAAGCAGCAGACTTGGCAAGAGTCATTCGAGAAGCCCAAAAGGCAGCCGATCAAGCCGCGGCCGCAGGAGATGAGACTAATAGGCTGCTTGAAGCTGTCAAGGCTGCCCAGGAACCCAACGATGCTCTGGCACGGGCAGCAGAGGCCGCAGAGGCAGCCAAGCGCGCAGTAAAGCATGCAAAAGAGGTGGCCTCGTATGCTGATGAGCAAATCATGGTTTCTTCAAAAGTTTACTACAAGGCAAGGGATAAGTCTTTAGCGGCGAGACACGCCGCGGCCCTTGCTCTTAGCACGGCATACATCATGGCCGCGAAAGCCCACGTTAAAAAGGCTACAAACATCGCCAAGAAAAAGAAGCTCGGTTCGGCTCGTCAGGCTCTTGAATGGATCGCCAAAGTTGAGGACCTAAGGGGAAAATACTTGGCCAAGGTGGCGTCGATGATTCATGCGCTGCACGCTGTGGCGAGGCTTAGCGACGAGGTTGACCGTGAAATGGCCAGCAAATCAATAGAACCGGTGATTCCAAGCGAGGACAATGTTTGGGCGGAGAACCGCCAGTGGTATGACTCTGCACTACACCAAGAGACGGCGTTTTTACGCAGAATTTGTAATCATATGAGAAACTCAATGGATACGCTGTCGCATTTAACAGCAAAGGCCGAAAAGGCGGCAACAAGGTCGCAGAGAACCGTTGAAAAAAAGATTGACAAGGAAGCAAGTCACGAATCCGACAAGACGGAAGAGCAGCCCAAGCAGAGCAAGAATTCGCCACACAAGGGCACCGAGGTGCAACGAGTTTCCAATTCAAAGCCTCCGCACCTTTTCTTTTACGGAAGAAACAAGATTTGGCCGACCAGGGCCAGACGACAGGGCGGCTTTTACACACCAGCAGACGCTCTCTCACCTTTCAAAGTCTCAGAATTCACGCTGTCAAGACACATGGTCAGGGCCGGCACCGAGGTTGCTGTCGCGGGAGGCATAGTCTGGCCGCAGGTCATGTCGTGGCTACAAGTGCCCGAGGGCTATGCCATGCCCAAGAAGGAGGTTAGAGGCAGACGCGTCAAGCACGAACATTTCAAAGAGGCGTACGAGGCCAAGCCCAAGAGCCTCTTCCAAAAGAACCCAGACTACGATGCCAAGTTTGACCCGAATACGATCACTGTCAACGAGAAGGAGACGCAAGAGCTCATGGGGTCAAGAATGCCAAGAAGGACGCTTACCAACTTTATGGCCAAGAATGGCAAAGCCATGGGGTTTACCAGCAAGTTCCCCGTGGTTGGCGCATGCAAAGCGCTCCCAGATACTACACATAAGCGCCTAGTAGCAGCGACGCCCAGCTCTCATGCCGTGGTGCCACATGAGCAGGGCTTGGTTGACAGGGCGTGGAGCTTCATCAAGTCGCATGCGGTAGCTGTTGCTCTCCTGCCGGGCGTTGGGGGGCTCAAGCTGGTGCACGGGCTGGGCGAGGCCGACGATGCGGCCGAGTTTGCGACTTTAAGCACCGAGGCTGTTGAAGAGAGCGGGGTGCTTGCCGAACAGGGCGTTTGGTGGCTTACGCAAAGGGGGGGTATGACGCCTCTCGGGGGGGACGACGGGGTCTATCGAGGCTGACTTGGAGGCTGAGACTGGAGGGGGGCCCGGAGCTGGTCCGGCATCTGTCACTCATGACAAGGCCGAGGCCAGCAAAGATGACGAGCAGCTATCCAGAGTGCCCAAGCCACCAAAGAGTCTTGTCGGCATTTCTGAAGGGCGGGGCAAGTGCTGGACAAGGCTCTAGTCTTGTCTGGATAGCATGACCAAGTAGGTATCCTTGAAGCTTCTTGACGCAAAGATGCAAGACGTAGAGAGAGGCGAGCAAGACTTGAGCTGCTGCAGGGGTAGAATTACTCATGAGCGCTCATCCCTTCTAGACGCGTGCTTCCCACTAGTCCATGACGGCAGTGGCACACGCTGCGCAAGACAAAACCCACGACAAGGCAAGACAAGTCTGCAGCAAAGCCGCTAGGGAAAAGTCGGGCAGGGGAGATGCAAGATGCATGGTTGTCGACCACGTGTGCGTTTGTGTCTTGCTGTAGAGGCCATTGGTTCTTGGCCAGACTTGCATAAGCACCAAACGGGATTTGATCTTCTCGTCTTCTTCCTCCTACTTGGTCCTTTGCTTGTCTAGATGCAACTCCTTGTCGGAATGAGAACACGTGTCGAATTCGAGTCGCTGGCTGGCTGCCGAGAGGAAGCGAGAGGTGAGCTGTGTAACAAGAGTCTTGGTTGGATGTCGAGAGAGGAGAATCTGAGACATACGAGTCAAAGCGGGCAAGGGAAAAAAAAATGGGTGGCGGTTGGTTCATCGGACAATTATGTGCGTCGTCATGGTCCATTTGAGGTAGCACTGGCTGCAAGCCATGACTTTTTTTTCTTTTTTTTTCCCTCTTTTTTTTGATCGAGGGGGCGCGGTGCCGAGTAGGCGGGCAAAAGAAATGGGTAGGGGCAAAGTGATGCACGTGATGGGTTGGCAGCGGTCGTGTTTTGCCCAGAGTGAGGAGGATGAGTGCTGGAGGCGTGGTGCAGGCAGGCAGTGTACAGTGTAGTAATGGCTTCATGGTTGCTACCCGAGACGTCGTCGTGGCCGTCTTGGCGGGCATTCAGGCTCACATACATGCCCGTACAGGCTCAAGTGTATGTATGTAATGTATGTACAGGCTCCGACAGGCTCGGTAGACACTGCAAAAATGCAGGCGCTCCTACAGCTGGGTATTCGGAAGGGGGGAGGGTTGTTGGCCGAGGAGCAGCGTTGGTCGAGCAACCGCCTTTACACTCGAGCTGCCAGATATCCACGATTGTCATTTGTGTGTGGGAGAGTTTGGTCGAGTGGCCGGGCTACTTGTCGACTCGCCGAGTTGGTCGAGTAGCCCAAAAAAAAAGGAAGAAAAAAAAAAAAAACCAGAGCGCTGTCGTGGCCAAAGCTGAGCTGAGGTGGCACGACGACGACGTACTCTGTAGCACGCGGCCTCTGGCGTGGAGGCAGTGGATTGGCGCCAAAGGACAAGCTGGTCTCGTGTGAGGACTGGATTGGATCACCAGGGCCCTTGGAGGATGCGTCATGCACGATGCAGTGCCAACTCATCTTGCCTCTTGCTCTTGGCTGTTTGGGTCGAATGCGTGCGAGCCATTGTCCCGATTGAGCAGGCTGGGGGCCAGCTCATCAGACACGCCCAGGCCAATCAAGAGGCATCAGCCAGCGCATCCAAAGTCGATGCTGCTCGACATGCGACATGCTGGAGCGAGCATACAGGCTCTTTTTTTTTTTTTTTTTTTTTTCGCCAGGCCTTTTTTTCTACATTGCCTCGTCGCCTCGTCGCCTACCCGGCACCTGCCCAACGCCTGCGAGCCCCCTCCAGGTTCCCCTGTACGCGAGCCGTCCCTGGCCGACTCCATCGCTGCAGGTGTCGGATACCTGATAAGCCGCCTCGAGTCCGCCGCCTTGGCATGGTACCCAGTACGGGACTGGCTGCCGGCTTCTCACAGCACAGGTACCTGATCCTTTCTGTCCTGCTACATGGCCTCGAAGCGACTCCTCTCTTACCCCCCTCCTGGACGACAGCAGTCAGTGACCACGTTCCTTGCCTCGCACGCCTTTTGTTCCTTGTAAAGGCTCTTCTTTTTTTTTTGTTCTTCATTTTACATTTTCCTCTTCGTTTCCTCTTCTTTATCCCCTCTTCTCCCCCATCCCTGCCCGCCGCCTTGCTCTCAAATGGTCAAGAGCGTCACACGCCTCCATCCCCCTCTCGTCTCGTCCTGGCCGCGCTCTAGTCCAGTGCTCCCTCACCACCAGCTGCTGCCAAGGACTTGTTGGACGGCACCCTCTTGTGCAGCACAGCGGTGCCGAGCCGTGGCGGTGTCGTGTCGCGTTCGCGTCGTGTCGTGGTATCCTGCGGGGGAACAAGGCTCACATGACGCTCTCTGACATCGACTGGCCAAGGTAGTAATGATATAGACGGCCAGACGACGTCTTTGGCCCAGCCCAGCATCGCCCCCCACAACGGCCCAAGCTGCTGGCGCCCTTGCTCGTCTCTTGCCTCTGTCCTTGTCGCCGCTGTCGTCGACGCCCGGCCATGATGCCCATGCAACGCTCTCTCTCGTCGCCTGTCCGCCCACGCTCTTCTCCGCGTATGTTGGCGCTCTCGCTCGCCTCGAAGCACCGCGACGACGAGCTGTGCTGATTGATGGTTCATGCCGCCTGCTCTAGCCGTGTCACCCACCCTCACACATGCGCCCCCCGACGCCCCCGAGCCTGCCCTGTGGTCCAAGGACCATGAGCCCGACGTGACAAGCTCTCGACCGCGCCGCCCTCTTAGCCCTTGCCCCCGTGCCTCTGACGCCAGCCAGACCCTGCCGCTGCGCCGTGCTGACGAGCCCCAGCGCAGAGGTCGCCATCGCCACGCCAGCCCGCCTTATCAAAAGCCCATAGTCGCACAGCCGCTGCCCTCATGCTCATCGCCCACGAGTGCACGGCATGAGCTCATCCATCACCCCGTTACACCTTTGCCCGACGACATGGCTTCTTCGGCACCGCCCCCCAAGCCTCTGCTAGACGACGTCTCCCTTTACACAAACCCCCATCTCACTCGCGATAGCCACAGTACCACGCTCGAGGAGCTTGCCCACGTGGTGCGCCTTTCCAAGTACCAGGAGCGCAAGCGCGCCAATACGCGCGTCCGCTTGCAAAGAAGCCTCGTCTCCACGGCGCTGAGCGCCAGACTGACGAGATGTGGTGAGATTGCCTATCGCAACCTGGTTGACAACTTTCGCAAGGACGACAAGGACAGCTTTGCCGCCTTGTACAATGCCATTCACGATGTGCGCAAGAGCTGTGACGAGCTCCGCCGCTTTGCGCTCCTTGAGCCTGACTTGGACTCTCTCTCTTCTCCCGCCCTGACTTCGTCGGACAGTCTGGATACTCCCACCAGCTCCGTCATTGGCGCTGCCACACCAAAATCCGCTGCCCCCTTTCTCCACGATCTCTCTGCCGCGTCTAGAGACGCCTTTGTCGACTTTATTTGCCAGATTCGTACCGATCCCAACTTTTTGGCCGCGCGCATATGTGCCCTCGACGGCCACGAGCTGAATGCCCTCCTGAGTTATCACAAGGGCTTGGAGCCCGTTGAGTCTGTTCTCCCCTATCATGGCCGCTCCGGCATCAGGTCCCATACCAGCACGCCGGGACGTAGCACTCACAGCGTTGAGATTGAGCGTTTACTCTCCTTTCAGCGCCATGACCCCCTCTCCATACTGATTCACACGTGCTTTGCCAATTCGGCAGGCCCTGACAGCTCCGAGGACCAGCTCCGCACGGATATTTGGTCCACAGTGCTGGCTAAACTGATTCAAAAGTTCAATTCCTATGGCGAACACTTTCTTGTCTCAGTCTTCAACATTTGGACCACGATGCGTGACTGGTCAGGTAAATCAAACATGGAGTGGTATCTCATGAGGATCCTCGAGGACGGAGCCTTTCTGCTTGACCGGGCCGAGGACCAGCATGGCACCCGCTTCAATATTTCCAACTGGAACCACTCGGATGAGGTTGCCGCCAAGGAGTTTTATGAAAAGGCAGTCGACGGCCTGTTTGAATTGGTTGACGATGAGGACGCCACTGGTATCCCAGAAGGCCTTTTGGAGCTGGGCAACGCCGTCATCAGTAAGCTTCGTGGCCAGTATGTTGAAAACACCTCCAAGTGGCTCGTCTGGAGATTTCTCTTTTTTAACTTCCTCTTGGGCGTCGTTGTTCACCCCGAGTCGCACGGCCTGCTGACCGACTATCACATCACCCCCTATGCGCGCGAAAAGATATTGAAAAAGGTAGTCATGAAGGCCCACGAATACGTTTCGAGCATGTGGAGCGGCAAGCCGTCGGCAACATGCGTCCCTGTCCAGGTCCCGGCCAAGATTGAGACACATGTTGAGAGCATCCTGGCCAGGTTTCAGGGCTCCCGTTCCAGGCTTCCGGCTGCCGCCAAACTGCTGCCCGCCAGGTCCATTACGTCTCTTAGAGAGACGGCCGAGGTTCATCCGTATCTGGTGGTGAGCCCGGCCGACTTGGTGACTTTGGTGAATGCTCTGTTCCCCGAGCCCAGGCCGCTGTCGGCCGGCTCCAACATGAGATCCGGCTCGGCCTCCATCTCGGGCCTGTCTGCCATTTCCCAGTCTATTCCCATTTCCAACTCGCGTGCCAATGTTGAAACTGCCTCCATTATAAGCACCAGCATATGCTCGGGCTTTAGTGACGGAACCACATCGCGGGAGACGCTGTCTGATGATGCTAACACGGCAACGCCTCAGCGCTACTCGCCACCCTGCCTCGATGCCGAGGCGCAGCGATGCTCGACCAAGTATGAAGATGATGGCTACCGGCTCAAGCTTGCAGTGCACGAGCTGAGCCAGAAGTTTGGTAGCGATGGCCTTTCTGGAACAGGCCACCCCTGTGCTGAGAAGTGGGCGGTGCTCTTCATTTCTGCCAACAGCCGTAGTCTATCCACCCACATGACCTATGACCCAGAGGATGAGCATGATGAAGAGGAATCGTCGTCGAGTGTCGACACTGATGACGAGGATGAGGCCCATGGGCCCGAGCTAGGAAAAGACTATCACCAGCTGCGCGACTCAATCTTGCGCCTCGTGGTGGACTATGAGATTCCGCGAAACCTGGAGCCTCAAGGCGAGCGCGCTCAATTAAGCAACAGGGCCTTGCGACTCAAGCGGTATAGATCCAAGAACAAGGTGATTACGCCGGAGAAGACCATGTCGAGTATGAACCCGTACCGAGCAAAGGCGGCCAAGGAGGCGGGCGGATCAAGTGACGCGGTCCAAGACGGCGAGCCGGTTCTCATTACGATGCTCAAGGCCGCTTCGGCACAGTCAAAGGCTCAAGGAGCCTTTATATCGTCTCACGTTTACTGGAACGCGCTGAAGCATCTCAGGGCACTTGAATCGCCGACTCTTCGTGACAATGGTTTTGCGGCTCTCATCAACATTTTTGCGCGTGGGCCGCGCGACTCTATTCGCCGCTCAGCATCGGCGATTGAGGAATACGACGCTTGGTTGGTGTGGCTCAAGCAGAGCCAGGAGCGCCACGAGGGCCTCATTGATCGCATGATGAGGCGTGTGCGAGCCATGCGCGACAAGATGTGGTATGTGACTGATGTCCGAAACTCCAAGGAATATGTGCACAGCCGCGACATCTGTCAGGCCCTCAAGAATATGGGCATGCCGCGGCGATGGGATTCGTTTCAACGGTCTCGAGCCACGGCTACCCGAGCCCCCATGGCGTCGTATCTATACCGCACTGAATCGCAGATTATGGACCTGCTGGCTGCCTCTGAGGATCAGGGCGGGCCCAACAAGCTCAGTGATGACCAGGCTGAAAAGACTTCGCGCTGGCTGCAGCAGTACGGCATTCCCAACTTTTGCCAGGGCGAAGAGCGAATTCACCGCTTTTGCTGCGAGGTGGACAGCTGCATCTCCAAGCTGATTGGAGAGACGCTTCGAGACGCTCCAGTTCTCTGGTCGAGTGAGCTGTATAAGCGCGACAAGTTGGTCTATGACCGCATGAGGGCGCGTGAGAAGGAGTTGTTTGCCGATGATGGCTCAAGCGTGCTGAGCGACAGCGACCGACGCTTCACACCCTGCTCCAGCCGCCCAAGCTCATATGCTCGCGATGCTCGGTCTAACAGCAGTCATAGTGCCAATAACCACTCGATGGATTCTGCCCGGTTTAGCTGCGCACGTAGCAGTGCTCCTCCGCTGTCGGACATATCAGACAGCCATGACGGCTTTGAAAAGGCAACGTCTCCGCTGCACGCGCACGATGCGGCTAGCACGTATTGGTCGCCCTTTAGGCCATCTGTTTCTCCCAGATCGTCGGTGTCGAGGGCCTACTCGCCTACTACTAGCTTGACAAACCTCTCAACAACGTTTTCTGGCTCAGCATTTCCCACTCAGCCATCTATTTCGAGTGCGTCAATGGGACGTCCTGGAACGTCTGCGTCTTCAAACGAAACAGTCTTTGCCCACCGAGCAGAAGACGAAAAGACTCGATTCCTCAACGACCTCCGACAGTCGCTGACTAGCCTGCTGCTGTCCGACTTGGGCAACTTGGTTCTGGGCCGGGGGTCAGAGACTGACTTGTGGTTTCAAAAGCTTGGACAGCAGTGCATAGATCGAAAAGAAGCGGTGGACCGCCGCGCGCGCAAGCGACCTGAAAAGAGGGACAAGGAGAAGCACGGCCGCAGCTCCACGCGGTCTAGAGTGATTGAGAAGAAGAAGAGCTGCAGCAACTTGCGAGGCGCGGGGGACGACCGCAAGTCGGACACGTCGGAGTGCCCGCCGGCGTCGGAGCATGAGGCATCGGCCAAGATTGCCGCCTCGGCACCTAGAGATGGCGGAGCCGACTTTCCCTTTAAAAAGGCATTTCAGCGACTGCTCAACATGTTTTGCGTACATCCAAACCCCTATGCCAAGCTCAACGCACTCAACGAGCTGGAGCATCTCATCATGGCCTGGATGCTGTCAAATGGAACCAAGAAGATGCGCGCGAGCTGGTCCGACGCTGGCTCGAGTGTGATTGAGGAGCAAGCCATTAGCCGGCAGAAGCAGCTGGAGGAGACGATTGACAATGTCAAGGAGCGGCGGTCGCAGGCGCTTCAAACTGCGCTGCCACTTCCTGCCAGCTTCGTGGCGCACTCATCGCGCAAGCAGAGCGCAGAGACGAGGTCCATCATGTCTGGAACGGCGACGAGCACGGATGCCGTGACGCGCGAGCTGCAAAATCTCTTTAGAGACGCTTCGCTGCGGCCCAAGTCGCTGTTTCGCGACCTGCAGCTCATTGCCGCCTTTGTTCAGCCGTCTGTGCTGGACAACTTTGAAAAGGGCAAGGCGTTTTGGAACACGGGACTGGCAGCGCTCAAGGTTAAACTCGAGGTGTGCCGCACCATGATGGAGATGGCCGACGAGGTGATTGCGGCGCACACGCGGGCCCGCAAGGCGCCTGGCGAGAGTCTTGGCCCGGCCGAACTGACGCCGTCGGCCACGGGCACTCCGCCGCCTGCGGCCATGGCCTACAACTTGAAGGATGCCGGCAAGATGTGGGTCATTACGGCAAAGGAAGGGTCGCCGACGGCGCAGCGCGAACTGGCCCTCTTTTACCTGTCCAACCCCGAATCTGTCGAGCGAACCACGCTGCCTCTCTCCAAGCCCCGTGAGGTGTTTAAGCAGACCGTCATGGAGCGCTATGGCCGCAGTGAGCGTGCCAGAGGTGCCATGGGTCCCGTCGCAGCAGCAACCAAGCTTGGCGTTGCGTCGGCCAATGTCGTGAGGGGACCTCCTGGCGCCACGGGCACTGCTTCGGCAGACGGCCAGGCTCTTCCAGCGGCCGAGGGTGACGTGCGCAACGACGCGGGTCTCATGTGCCTTGCCGTGCATTGGATGGAGGCGGCTGAGCAGGGAGGCGACGAACTGGCAACGAGCTTTTTGCGACAAAATGAGTTTGTTGCGCTGGCCTGACTAGAGGCTTGGCTTGACGAATGCTTGGCAGCGACACAAGAGCCCGACTGACGGCATATATTTGCATCTTGTCTCTCTCTTGTTATACCTCACTCTCCCCATCTCTCCCTCTATCTCCCCTTTCTAGAGTTTTGTTTTTTCCGAGCCACCTTTATTTTTTCAGGCTTCTTTTGCTTTTGCATAGCGATTGGATGGATATCTGACTTTTTTTTGTCTTGTTTATTATTCTTGTTGCGTGCATGTATATGTATATATATACATATATATATGGCAATGGCTGAATACAAGACAGTTGGGATACTCGGTCTTGTCGCGTCCAACACGGCAATTAGGCATTGGATTTATAGACCACATTTTGATTATATTGATTGTAGCCGTCTGCAAACAACCATGAAGCATGACTAGAGGGACAAGCGGTAGAGTAAATGTTTTACGCTTGTTCAAGATATAGATGCCGTGGACATGTGTGTATTGGGTGTCGGCAATATGTTACTCCGGCTCAGCAGAGGTGGACAGATTTGCCCCGCCAAGGCAAAACTCCAACTCTTGATCAAGCCCGCCATCAAGCTGGGTGAGAATTGCTGCTAGCCAAAATCAAGCCTCCACCATGAAGACGGACCAGCTCCAGGCCCTGCCGGCCAAGCTCTCGGGCGACTTTCGATCCATTGAGCCGCACCTCCGAGACTTGGACAAGCATCTCATCCTGCGCTCCTACCTCGATGGCTATACGCTTAGCGAGCTGGATAGGAAAACGTGGCAGACGTTGCGGGCGAACAAGGTGGCCATTGGCTTCATCAGGAAGAACAACTTGCCGCACTTGACGCGATGGTTCACGTTTATCGAGCAGGCCCATCCCGAGGTGCAAGACGAGGCCAAGGCTGGCGGCGACGGCGCCTCGAAAAAGGCGGGCGCGGCAAATTACAATCTTGCTCTGCAAGACACGGACAAGGGCGTCGTGACGCGCTTCTTGCCTGAGCCATCGTGAGTATGCTCCATGTCGTATTGCGAGACGTGGTTGATTGACGGGGCACGGGCTAGTGGTTACCTTCACATTGGACATGCCAAGGCGGCCCTTCTGAGCGACTACTTTGGCCATGTTGCCTACAAGGGCCAGATGCGCCTCCGCCTAGACGACACCAACCCTGCCAAGGAGAGTGAAGAGTTTCAGGACTCGATTGTTGAGGATTTGGCACTCATGGGCATCAAGGCCGACTCTCTCACCTACACGTCGGACTACTTTGACTTTTTGTACGACAAGTGCAAGACGCTCATTTCCATGGGCAAGGCATATGCCGACGATACAGACCAGGAAACGATGCGCGCCCAGCGCATGGACGGCATTCCGTCCAAGCACCGCGACCGTGGGATTGACGAGAATCTACGCATCTTTGAAGAGATGAAGAAGGGCTCTCGTGAGGGCTTGACGCACTGCATCCGCGCCAAAATCTCGGCCGACGACCCCAACAAGGCGATGCGAGATCCCGTCATTTATCGCTGCAATATTAATGACGCGCACCACCGGACAGGACGCAAGTGGAACATGTACCCAATGTACGACTTTGCCTGCCCCGTTGTCGACAGCCACGAGGGCGTGACGCATGCTCTGCGATCAACGGAATACACGGACCGCAATCCGCAGTACCAATGGTTTCTCGACACGCTGGGGCTGCGCCAGGTGCACATGTGGGACTTTGCGCGCATGAACTTTATCCGCACCTTTCTCTCCAAGCGCAAGCTGGCCAAGCTGGTGGACACGGGCAAGGTATGGGGCTGGGATGATCCGCGGATGCCCACGATTCGAGGCGTGCGGCGGCGCGGCATGACAGTGGCGGCCCTACGCGACTTTATCATCCGACAGGGCCCTAGCCGCAACGTGGTGGTGATGGACTGGACCAGCTTCTGGAATGCCAACAAGAAGGAAATCGACCCGGTAGTCCCGCGACACACTGCTCTCTTGAACAAGGACATGGTCAAGGTGCAGCTGACGGGGTCTCAAGTGCCGTCGTCGGTCGTGGTTGAGCAGAGGCCCAAGCATCCCAAGAATCCAAGCGTGGGCACCAAGGACGTTGTCTTTTCATCCCAAGTCTACATTGACCAGGCTGATGCCAAGAGCTTCAAGGCTGGAGAAGAGATTACGCTCATGGGTTGGGGCAACGCCTTTGTACGCGACTTGCCGACAACAGACCCCATTACCAGCATGGCGCTCGAGCTCAATCTCAAGGGCGACTTCAAGGCGACGGACAAGAAGATTACTTGGCTATCGGCACAGGGCTTTGACCTGGTTCCTGCCGAGCTGTGGGACTTTGACTACCTCATCACCAAGGACAAGCTGGACGAAGAGGACAATGTGGAAGACTTTTTGAACCCCAACACGGCGAGCATGGACGAGGCGTGGTGCGATGCGGGCGTGGGCAAGCTCAAGACCGACGACATTGTGCAGCTGGAGCGCCGGGGCTTTTACCGTGTCGACAAGGGGCTTGGGGATTGGAAGGCGGGAGAGGCGGGAGAAAAGGGGCCGCGGGTGGTGTTTTTCAACATTCCCACGGGCAAGGCAAAGTAGGAAGGAGGCGGCACATGTGAAGGAGTAAATTTCAAACAAGAGACTTGGCCATGTTTTACAGCTTGCCTGTTGTTGATGAAGATGAGGTGTTTACAAGTCGAGGCATCGGGTTGGAGAAGAAAAAAAAGGGAAAATATTTTCTATTATTCCTCTTGTTGAGCGTCGTTGACGTGCTCGTCTTGTTAAAGAGTCTTTCTTTTTGGAGACTTGCAATAATACCACGGTTGAAAAAGAAGAAGAGAGAAGATGAGAGAAGATGAAGAGATGAAGAGACATGAAGAAGAAGAGAAGAGACAAAAAGAGAAAAAGACGGGAAAAAGGAAAAGAAGAAGAAAAGGGACAAAAGCGGCACCTAGTTACATGCAACTGAGCATGTCGCCAAGCTTGTCCAAGACAACCTTTTGGCGGTCGTCGTTGATGGTGGTCTTGTCGGAGGCGTCGCCAACACTAACCGAGATGTGGCAATTATTGCTGAGAGCCACCTCGAGCTCGGTAGGCAGTCTTGAAGAGCCACAAGTGGTTGTATCCGGGGGCGACAAGGGGCCCGGGTTGATTCGAGTAAGGACCCATTTGAAGTTGGCAGCCTTGGTGCAGGGCTCCTTGTATCTGGGAAAGTTTACATTCAAGAAGACGCCCGGCGGCAAATAGGGCTTTCCCGACTCGAGGATGCGGTTAGTCAGGTTGGCGGCCAAGTCTGCGTAGAGGAGGGCGCGGTCGGGAATAGGCGACGTGTTCCAGGCGGCACTTGGGCCTGAGAGGGCGGAAAAGGCAATGGCGGGCAAGCCCCGATTAACAGCATAGCAAGCCGCGCCAACGGTTCCCGAAAAGGGCACCTCGACCCAGAGATTGGCGCCAACATTGGGCCCAGAAATGGCAATGTCTGGCTTCACGTCGGACCCCCAAACCCTTGGGGCAAAGGTATCCATGGCGTAGCGCATCGAGGTTGCAGGATACGAGTTTACCCAAAACTGGGTGCCGGTTGTCTGATTGACGCCCCATTCCGCATTTGAATTTGCGCCGCACGAGGCATACTGGCAAGCCTTGGAGCGTTTCTGGGGATTGGAGTCGCGGGAGCCGGAGCCAGACTTGTTGTCTGCGGGCCCGGAGAGGAGGACCTGGTGCGAAGAGGCGACGAGGGCCGAGTTTAGGGTGCGGAGATAGAGCTCTGCCCAGCCGTCGTCGTTGGACTGGATGATGTGGGCCGAGTGGGCGGCGGAGGCGAGGGCGAGGAGAAGAGTGGTGGAAAGCATGGTGAAGGTGTTGATGGGGGGGGGGGGGGTTTAAGGAGTGAGGATATTTGTTTATTGGAAGAGTAGGAAGGGAATGGAAACAGAGAGATGCAGTGATTTTTAAACAAGTGCAACCATGTTCCATTATTAACAAAACATGTCGTTGTAAACTTTTCTTTTTCCTTCTTTCCAAAACAATAACAAGACTTGATAATAGAGGGAAAAAAAAAATTTAAAAAAAAAAGGGTTAAAGGGGGCGTCTAGGAGAATATATACCTCCTAGGTGCGCAACGGAGTTTTTGCTCGTACGCTTTGAACCCCCCCTAACTTTTGTTCCTGATTTAAGAAAACATTCGTCATTCACCATTCCGACCCGGTTTTTTTTTCAGAGATGAATGCCCGTGCAGACTTTTTCCTGCCGTCATTACCGACTTTTTTTTTTCCTCGAGTTGGATTTACAAGTAGTGTTTTTTTTTTTGCAATATTCATCGTTTTTACATGGATATCGAAACCAAACTTAATCTTTTTCCTGGAAATTAATAAAAGTCAGCCCCTCGTCTGTTTCCTAGTTTTTTTTTTCTAGAAGCGGGGGCGAAAATCTATCAAGTGTTTCGATTCGGGCGCCATTCAACCGAGCCACGCGGTCACTCGCCCCATCTTATTGGCTACCTGCCCCAAGGCGGGCTTTTCTCTCCCCCCCAGGTTTTTCCCCCTCCACAACCTTGGACTTGCTGCTTTTTGCTATTTTATACTTTTTTCTTCTTCTTCTTCATTTTAAGCTACTCTTTTAAACTATTCTCGACTTTTCGATATTTTTGACCTGCTGCTCTACTTTATACTTTTTGACCTAGTTTTGCTGCTATATTTTACTTTGGCTTTACCTTTTTTTTTTTTTCTTCCCACATCAATACATTAAAAAAAAAAAAAAATGGACGCTGCAGAAAAACAGCCACCGCCCTCGTCGCCCTTGAATGCCCTTGGCTGGATGGACCGCCTCCTCGCCCTCGCCATCTTGCTCGCCATGGCTACCGGCATCCTCATTGCAAACTTTTGTCCTGGTGCCCAGCGCGTCTTGCAACAGGGCCAGTTGTTTGGCGTTTCCCTGCCCATTGGTATGCCTTTGACTTTTTTTCCTTTTTTTTTTTTTTTTTGAATAGGGATATAAAAAGTTGCAAGTCACTACTACGCCGAGACGCGTAGCAAGCAATCCATATACCAAACCACCAAAACAAGGCAAAAAAGATTCATATACCAAACCACCAAAACGAGGCAAAAAAAAAAGGGGGCTTTTGCATTTTCTACAGCTCACCATGCACCACTGTACACTGACCAAAAAACTCCCCCTTCTTGGGTAGCCATTGGCCTTCTCGTCATGATGTATCCCATCCTCTGCAACGTTCGCTACGAGACGCTGCATCTCATGCTGCGCCAACGAGGCCTCTGGACCCAGCTGGCTTTTAGCCTCGCCATCAACTGCATCATTGCTCCCTTCTTCATGGTATCATCCTTTTTATCATTTCGACTTTTCTTGTTTCCCCCATCCTCTCTGCCTCTTGTGCGCCTGTGCTGACATGGGCGTCGTCAAAACGTGCTTGTATTCATACAGCTCGCCCTCGCTTGGGCCTTTTTGCCTGACCAGCCCGGCCTGCGCAACGGCCTCGTCCTCGTTGGCCTGGGCCGCTGCGTTGCCATGGTTCTCGTCTGGAATAGCCTGGCGGGCGGCGATACAGACTACTGCGCCATCTTGGTGGCAGTAAACTCCATCCTTCAGACCGTCCTCTTCGCCCCGCTTGCCCTCTTTTGTATCCGCATCATTGGCCGTCAGGATGCTGCCTCCATCTCTTTGCACAAGGGCCTCTCCTACTCGGTAGTAGCAACCAGCGTCGCAACCTTTCTCGGCATTCCTCTGGCGGCTGCTCTAGCCACGCGTCTCGTGCTGCGCACCTTTGCAGGCGCAGACTGGTACCAGCGCGTCTTTATGCGCTTCGTCTCGCCTTGGTCTCTCGTCGGCCTGCTCTACACCATAATTGTTCTCTTTGCCGCTCAGGGCCAACATGTGGTGCATCAAATCGTCTCAGTGGTGCGCGTCGCTGCACCCATGGTGGTATACTTTGTCGTCGTGTTTGCCGCCACTCTGTGCGTCGCGCGCCGCTTGGCTTTTGGCTACCGACTCAGCTGCACGCAGAGCTTCACGGCGGCAAGCAACAACTTCGAGCTGGCCATTGCCGTCGCCATTGCAACATTTGGGCCCGACAGCGACGAGGCACTTGCAACTTCAGTCGGGCCGCTCATCGAGGTGCCCGTGCTCGTAGCTCTCGTCTACCTGGTGCGATGGCTTGCCCAGCGATGGCAGTGGAAGCAATAGTTATATATGCTGCTATAAGTCATGTGTCATGTAGTGCGAGAATAATAAGCCCGAGGCCACCGTCATACGCGATTATGGCTCTCCAAAATCTGAAACAGCATCGTCTTCTTGACAAGACACTCATTTTCTTGGTGGCATCCGAGCTTATCCTTGACCAAGTCTCGGTCACCACAGCCGTGCATCTCGGCAATGATTTGAGCGGCAGCGTTGCACGACATTTCCGTGGGCGATGCAATCGAGGGCTGACGCGGGCCGCTTGACAGTGGCGTTGCGGCGCCCGGGCTCGGGTCAGTCGTGGATGGACTGCGGGCCCGAGAAGCAGAGCGCTGCGTTGCATCGTCTGAGAAGCCCTGCTGCACGCTGGCGGCGGCAAGCACGTCGAGCTTGTCAAAGGGCGACGAGGTCAGGGCATAGTCCGTGTTCCAGGGAGACGGGAGACCGCCATAGTGCATGGCCGTATCAAGGAGTGAGTGGCTGTCGGTTGCATGACAGCGCGGCACCATGGACTGGCTTTCCTGATCTGTAGTATCAGAGTCGAGCCCCGGCAGGGAGGCGTCTCTGGCTTGGCGGCCCGCATGCGGCTCGCAGCAGCAGTGACGCGAATGTGGGCATTCATGCTGGTTGTGGTGGCCATGGCAGTCGTGCGAGACGGGGCGGCTCTTGGTGTCCACATCGAGCCATGGCCGAGGGCCTCCTGCAGCACCTTGCCAGCGCACCAGAGACAAGGTGCGTGCGGCATCATGATCCTGGAAGGCCTGCAAAAAGGCATCAATGTCGCTCGAGCTAGCCCCCCGCTGGGCAAGCATCATGCGTAGGCGTGCATTCTCGACAGCCACGGTGCGGGCGGCCTGCTGCATCTCCAGCGTCGCCTCGACGCCGCGGCGCTCGTATTCTTGCACCTTGCGCTCCATGCTCTCGACATATTCTTTGCGCCGCGCACGAGACCGCCGTTGGTTCTCGCGGATGCGAATCGCCGATGCTGAGGCTGAGCCTGAGCCACCAGACTGCAAGCCCGTCAGTGAGCATCCATATCCATCCTCATGAGCCTCAAAAAAGACTCTCTCACCTTTTCTCCCGCCATTGCCAGTCGGGGCCACAATTAAGCTCTGCAATATATCGAGGCCAATTGAGGCACTGGCAAGCGAGAAAATACCAGCCAGGACGCACCAGAAGCTCTCAGAATAAATTGAAAACAGAGGGCTCCAAGGTAGAAAAAAATGAAGCGAAAAAAAAAAAAAAGATACTTGCAGCCAGTGGAGCGGGCAGCAATACCAGGACCAGCCAGCGGCCGTGATTTGGTCAGTCCAGACTCCACTGTGCTGTGGCCTGTTAAGGCCAAGCGTGGCAGTGCTGGGTAAGTCTTAACAGGCGTGGCCCCTCCAACCTTGCACCAAGCACCACTGCTTACCCTGCCCAGCCCTTTTTTTGCCCTTGGCTGGGACGTACTCGAGTTTTCTCATCGGACATGTGTCGCTCCGAATTATGCTGCCTCATGATACCTTGGCTAAATGCGTCTGGTGTGTTTTTGCCTCTTGTGGCACTCTGTGCGAGTGTCGTGAGTGCGGTGACATATTTTTTGCATGCCCACGCAACTGGTGACATGTCTGTCAGGCTTTGCCCTCACGCGATTGGCTCGCTGCATCAAGACGGTCCCGAGCCAACCAAGCCCATGTCCAACCAAAAACGGCCTAGCTACCTTTTGCAAGGCAATCTTTTCCGCAAGACGAACCACGCTCCATCCAGTCTTGTAGGCATAGCACAAGGCAGGCCAGGGACAAGTGTATTCGTCGACAAACGCTGATTTATCCATCATGCTCAGTTTCACACCAAAAAAAAAAAATACGCCATGGTATATATCCCTGTAAACTCGTTGCCAAGAAGAAAAAAAAGTGCCGTCCCCACAAAGTGTCTGTCTGGCCAACTTTATATAAATATCTTCTTGCCTGTTCGTGTAGAGAAGCGTTCCACGCCATCGCATTGCTGCACATGCCACAGCTGCTGCATGCCCACGCCCCGGCTCTCGCCGCTCCGTTTGAAGCGTAGATAGGCCTCGCGCAAATGATCTGGACGCAGCGGACCACGTCTTGCCTCGCCCGCCTCGTTGACCGGAGGCGGCGTGGGCAAGTCGCTCTGCGCTTCGCCCGCCGCAATCCACTCTCCCTGCACGTCGCGAGCGCTTTCGATAATCTCTCCGGCAAAGAGCTTCGTGACAGCCTTGACTGCAGTGCTGACCATTTGCGGCACCGACTGCGACACTGTTGCATTCACCACCTGGACAGATGGAGAGAGAGAGAGGTGAGCAAAGTCATGCACGTATACGCTTCCCACAAAGAAAAGACAAGAGACGTACTCGCTTGACGACGGCATCCGACAGCTTTGCAGCGCGCCACTGCTCGTACCGGTTATACTGCTCCGTGTCAAACGATTCGACTAGCATGGCACGCAGCCGAATCTCCTCTTGCTTCTGCTCTTGGGTGCGTGCCCCCGCGTCCTCGAGCGCCATTTCCTCCTTTTCGTCCTCTTCATCCTCCTCGCCCTCCTTGTCGGCCCCCGTGGGCCCGCTGGCACTAGTCAGAGCTTTTCCACCTACTACACTAGGTGTCTGTTCGGCTGCCTCGTCGCCCGCTGCTGCGGCTTTACTCTTGCGTCCGCCACGCCTCTTTTTACGCGTGGCCCCACCGGCGCTGACAGCGCTGCCACTAACAGCCGAGGTAGCGTCGATGGAGGGAGAGCGGCCTTCTGGTGGAAATGATGTTTGGCGGAGAGGATGCGTCTGTATAGAAGACTGCGAGAGGCTAGAGGGTTTGCGGCGCTTGACAGAGGGCTGGGTATGGTCAAGACTGGTGGAAGGGCGCTTCTTGTTGGGCAAAGGCGCAGGGGAGGGGTTTGGCGGCGACATGGCCAGAGGCGACGCCGCGTATGGAGGCGATGCCATGTTGGTGCGTTGGTCTTGTTGCTAATGTTGACAAAATGTCAGTGGTGGTGGTGGTGATGGCAAGTTGGTTCATTTAGGTAGTATTCAATAGTGCACGTGATTGACTATCAAGTGTGTAAATAAACTACCCTATACTTCTAGTCCCGGGTCATTAGCATAGCAGTCATCCCTCGACTTGCAAAATGGTTTCTACACCAACATGTCAAGAGAGCAACAAGTTTTTACTTTTTTTTTCATTCCCACTCTAGTCTTGCCGTCGACTTTTATTCACCTCTATAGCAAATCCATCTCGTATTCTTATCTACGAAATACACGGCCTCTAATTAATGCGTCTTCCTATACTAATATAGGCCTCGTTTATC